>ML811374.1:0-22198 GCA_009831015.1 Picea engelmannii | reverse complement strand
TAAAGCCGACATAAATAAAATAACATTACTAATCTAATATGCCCTAATTAAGGGTTAATGAGCAAGCCGACATAAATAAAATAACATTACTAATCTAATATGCCCCAATTAAGAGTTAATGAGCCAATATTAGGGCTTAACAGGGTCCACCTAGGAAACACTCCTTGACTCAAGGAATGATTCACCCAATAGGTCACCTTGTCGACCCTCCCATACCTAAACTTGGAAAATTGCATAGGGTCATTGAGAATTTGTCTAATTTGATAAGGTATTTTTGATGCACATGTTTAGGTGGCTCTTGTATTAAATGTGATTTTACTTGACATGATGCTTTGACTTGAGATCCTTGGAGGGCACACTTGTATCTCTTTGCAGGACCTTATTGATGGACTTTTTGGAGGAACAAGCCAAGCTTGGGCCTTCACTGGGGAAATAAACCCACAAGTTGGATGTCTTGACCCACACCTTGGGACCAGCTGGATGATGGACGTTGATTTTGGAAGCAAGAGAGGACACCTTGGACAGTGAAACCTAGCCCTCTTCTAGCCTAACAACTTGCTTGGGATCTCTTTCACCACTTTTTTAGGCTTGACGTCTTGTTTTGGGGTTAGGGCATGTGGTGGTTGAGGAAACTTGGAAATTTTGGATGGGAGGAC
The DNA here is from genome assembly GCA_009831015.1 of Picea engelmannii. Taxonomy (NCBI): domain Eukaryota; kingdom Viridiplantae; phylum Streptophyta; class Pinopsida; order Pinales; family Pinaceae; genus Picea; species Picea engelmannii. Next base: position 21,542 of record ML811374.1, on the reverse strand, counting down.
CCCTTTCATTAAGGAGAAGACACTTGGCTTGAGGAAACATGGCCTTTGGAGGCCTAGCGCTTTCTCCTACAACCCCAACGACTTCACTAAAGTGCCAAAACGTCACCCTTTGGGGAGATGACATCATGTTTTTAGGGTTTCTTAATGTGTAAATTCGAATTAAAGTTGTAAAGGGAAAAAATTAAGGGGGATGGCTCCCTTATTTTGTGGTTTACCCTAATTTTATGTGGACAAACAAATTTTAGAGGTCTTCTATAAATAAAGACCAAAATCATTTCATTTTAACATAACTCTCTCACTTGAGAGAAGACATTCTTGGATGAAATTTGTGCCCTTCTTGGACATTTTCTCTATCTCAGTCTTGAGATTGTTTTGTATGCTATCTATTGGTGGAAGAAGTAATGCACTACCATCTTGGAGGCTTTTGGCATTTTGGTGGAATATTCTTGGTAGATAAGGGTTTTGCATACTTTCTATTGGAATTGGTAAGAAATTTTCTGCATATTGTTAGTAATTTATTCTTGTTTCATGGTTTTTCTTGTCTAAAACCCTTGGAGGAGTATAAGGGAATACACCCTCCACCAAGTTCAACTTAATTATTATTGGATAAGTCAATTTTCAAGGTTGCTAGGAGGAGTAAAAGGGCTTACACCCTCCTAGATTTACCTTGTTGGATTCACTTGATCTAGGGAGTAAAAGGGCTTACACCCCTAGAGAAGTAGTTGATCCAACTCTTACACCAAGATCCCATCACCCAATAGACTAGGAACTAATCTAATTGCATTGGAGAAATAAATTTGTTGCATTGGTACACGTGATTTATCGAGATATTGCATTTGTCTAAATTGAATCAATTCTATATGCTTTAAGTGTGCTTAAGCCCTAAGGGTGTTTTCTTTAGCCTTGTAATTGTCATTGTTGTTAAGAAATTAATTCTAAAACCATTAGAGCTGCAGAAAACCTCACTTTCTTACATCATTTACTCACTTTTAAACCATGGAAATTGACTTCTAAGCCTAGATTATTGTTATACTGGTTATTGGCTATTTTTTTATGGTTTACTTGTTGATTTTTATGATTGGAACTTGCTGATGTAGCAATTGTTTTCTACATCCATAAGGCTTCCCTAACACTTTGTTGATAACTTCATTTGGCACCCCTAATTTACCATCAAAGTTCAAGCATAAGTATTGGAAAGTTATCTATTGTTTTAGTACTTCATTGTCCAATAATTATTTGACAATTTTGATGGTTAAATCTGCAATAACTAGCTATTGTTCTTGCTGATATATATTTATGTTTACTACTGCAATATAGTAAAGCAAGTTTTTCTTTCTTGTCCACTTCATTTTTGGGCTTGTATCTCGATTGTTTGTCTTGTCTCGGGCAGGTTTAACACCTTGGTGCATGTACTCAAATATTTGGCACCTATCCTGCATTCACAAGACTCATTTCCAAGCCACCTTCCACCTCTTATTTTGACCTATAGGGGCATAATTTTCCATCACTCCACTTTCCATCTCATTTCCCCCTAGGGTCACCCAGGATACCACCCTTGTGTATGATTTCTCCTTCACTAAAGTGAGGGGAGTACCTATCTAAGGTGACAATGGGAAGGTATTCTCAAATTTCTCAACATCTTTTGGATTTGGTTGAGCTTTGCCCAACCTACAATTTGTGAGAGATATATTTATGTTTATTGTTGCTATATAGGACAACAAGATTTTCTTGCTTGTCCACTTCATTTTTGGGCTTGTATCTCGATTGTTTGTCTTGTCTCGGGCATGTTTAACACCTTGGTGCAGGTACTCAAATCTTTGGAAACTATCCTCCATTCACAAGACTCATTTCCAGGCCATCTTCCACCTCTTACTTTGACCTATAGGGGCATCATTTTCCATCTTCCAACAAGATTTTCTTGCTTGTCCACTTCATTTTTGGGCTTGTATCTCGATTGTTTGTCTATTTTGTCTTGTCTCCAAATGCCCTTGTCCCATTTGTTTCTCATTATTAATCTATGCTCTCGAACCATATCTTGTGAGATGTTTAATTCGTATCCCTTGTTGAGTATTCCTAAATAAAGATATTTCCTACTTCATAAGCTACACAAACAAATGGAAGGTGGAAGTTATCACAATGAACAAGGGACAAGGGAATTCGAAGCATCACTAAATCGTGTAACACCAAAAATATGGATCTTGAAAACCATTCCCTTGGAAGTCCACATTATCTTTCTTTTGTTTAAGAAAAGTTATTTAACCAAAATGGTCATTGTTGAAATGTAGGGGAAAGTAGGGAGAGTTACCAGTAGTCCTTAAATAAGCAACATTGAATATACACACATATAGATATGGAAAATGACATACACAAGTAGTGAGAGCCCAAATATCCTTATTTATTATAGGATATAACAATGCAGTACAATGTATACAATATCTCGCACAAAGCTATCAGAGTCTCCATGTGCTTGTCTAATTATATTCCTATATGTTTAGTTACTAGGAAGTTGTAACTACTTAATTTCCTGGGTCGGTTAGTTCTCAGATACTTTGACCGACTTACATTTCGGACTACAACAATCGACTGACTATCTCTTAGTCGACTGGTGGGTCTAGTCGACAAAGTCGACTAGCCCTTGCAACATCTCCCCCCACCTCTGTGCTCATCCCAAGCAATGGGGGACTATAAAAAATTAACTTTACAAAGCTTGATTACAATATTGAGAAGTAGAAGATGAAGAGAGGAAGAAAAGTTGAAATAGGAGGAGACACAATTTTCATGTTCTTGACCGACTTAAGGTGCCACATCCAACTGTTCTACTACACTTGGAATTCCGCCACTAGTCGAGTGGATTGCATTGTCCTTTTCAGTTTTTGTGTTGAATATATAGGCGGTATGAATGCTATTGGGGGATGAATGCTTCATTTGCTGTACAAAGCCGCACCATGCATTGATCTCTTTTGGTGCTTATAATCTTAGTAGTTTCATTTGGGCGAGCATGTCATCTTTTTCTGATATCTTTGTTGTCTGAACTGAGATAGACTCTGGGTTGAACTGCTGCTCTATATCCTGCATCTTATCTTTGAGCTGAGTGAGATGATTGAATACTTGTTCTGTTTCTAATCGTGCCTTGTGCCCCTCCATATACCATTCTTGATCTTGTTGTGAAAGTTGTAGCTCCACTGTCTTTTCTTTTATTAGTTGCAAAGTGAGAGCTTCTTTGATTTTGTTGTCGGTGGTCAAATTTTATGTTCTCTCTATACTTTCAACTACAACTTTTTGTATCATGTATTTATTGAAGGCATCTGCAAAGTGAGTCGACAAGTTTCTTACCACAGAGTTTAGCAATACAACTTATTTAGAGATTTTATCCATATTTTTTCTGAATCCTTTAAGATTATTATGTTATGTCGCCATGGATGTGGCTATCTTCTCTTGAGTCTTTTGAATCTCCTTGGATGCTAAGATGAGTTACTATTCAACCTCCTCTTTTTATTTTTTAAGGTCCATTGCCTGCGGTTGGTGTTCTATATTGATTATGATTAGCCTTCCAACCAGATCTTTAAATCCTTCTAAGGAGTTATGTACCTCTAGAATATTCTATGTCCCTTCATGTTGTCTGACTTCTTCTCTGCATTCCTGTAACATGTTATTTTTTTTTGTCTTTTAGTTTTTCGACCTAACTTCCTTCTTTAATCACTTTTTGCCACCTCCTTGTTCATTCTCTTAAAATGACTTCATGTAAGTCGAAGAGGTATTGGTCAGAAACAGTGGCTAGGTCAATTGCGGCCTCGAGAGTGGAACCTGATGGGATGGTTAGGATACTTGTCTCTCACCCGAGAGACCCGGGTTCAAGTCCCAACAACAGAACCAATGTTGTAATCTAAGGGAAATTAGGGAGAATTACCATTATTCCTTACATAAGAAACATAGACGATACACACATATAGATATGGACAATGACATGCACAAGTAGTGAGATCCCAAAGATCGGTATTTATTAAAGGATATAGAAATGTAGTACAATGTATACAATCTCTTGCACAGAGCTATCTGAGTCTCCATGTGCTTGTATATTTATATTCCTATATGTCTAGTTACCAGGTAGTTGTAACTACTTAACTTCCTAGGTTGATTGGTTATCAAATACTTCGATCAACTTACATTTTAGACTATAACACATGACCGACTATATCTTAGTCGAAAGAGTCAACTAGCCCCTACATCAATCACTATATTTTGATTTTACTTCTAACCTCACTAATGTTCTCTCTTGTTGAAATTGATGAGTGATAAGATTTGGAAATGGATTCCAAAATATAGAGAAAATAGAAAGAATAAGTTATCTAAGTGAGCCTAGATAGAGACAAGTTAGTAGAGATCGAGACAAATGTGGGAACCCCAGGACCATTATATGGCGACACTTTATGCAACACGAATGTAGGCACTAGCTACAAGTGGAGAGAGATATACCAAATGTTTAAAGAAGAAACTTTCCCAGAACTGCCTCTCCTACCTAGGGAAGTGAATCTAGACATTGGTGTATATTAGTTGATCAAAAATCAGGTTTACACAAATTCACAACCAGAATTGCAGTGTTTCCCTACACTAAGTTCATATCATGGATGATCAATCAAGAAGAAATAGAAAACATGTTGGTTATGGACAACTCAAGAAAAGCCATTTCTTCCTTCCATACCTTAGCCTAGAAAACATCTGAAAACTCCATACAAAATCACAATAAAATTTATAATCATATTGCATGGTGAATAAGACACGACACAATTTAAGGAGCCTTGGGTATCATTGATTTACCAAAACACCCAGATGGAGGAAACCTTTAACTGGGATTCCATACTCTTAATGTCAATGACTCAAACTATTTCAAGAGCCAAGAACATAGCCTCAAGTATCCCACCCACATTATACATGTCCTCATATATATTGGAGGTTGCCTGTGTCATGAATAGATTTCAAGGAATGGGATGGAAATGGCAACCTGGCGAGGCATTTGTTCACATTTATTGTTAGATTCTTTAGGAACATGAGTTCAAAATCCATTACACCAAAGTCTATGAACATTTTGTGGCTCCTATGTATAAATTGAAATTCTATGAACTTACTCAGTGCATGATGGAGAAATTTGTGAAGGAAATCAATAGTATTGGATATTGGTATGTCATAAAGAAAGGGACATACATAATAAATTTTGGAGCTATCAAGGAACCTATTGAAGTTTATCCCCAATAAGCTTTCTCTCAATGAGGTATATTATAGAACCTTTCTTAATGGAGTTAGTGCATCTCTCTCTCTTGACAAGAAAGCACTATGGCCCCCCTTTCCTTTACATATAGACACATACATGATCAAATATGTAAAGAATACAATCAAAGAAGTTGAAGCTTTGGATGATTTCCACTTCAGTGGATAAATATTCCAAAGGCACGATCCTTTAAATGTAGTCAGTTTCCATTGCCATGCATACAAGTACAAGTGGTCATATCATAATGAATTCTAGCAAGAAGAGGGGATATATAGGTTTTAGCACTTGGTAAATTGTTGGGCTGAAGAGAACAATCTGCCAAGGTAACCTACAAACCAACTTTAAGACTGGAAACTAGCCTCCCCAATCTAGAGAGGGCTCTCTCTAAGACTTAGTCTCTGATAGATAATAACTTTGGATTGACAACTAGATTTAGATACTTGAGAAAGTTTTTTCTAGTTTCGCTGGCAAGGAAGTATAATACCTTTGGGCTATGGAGTCAACCCCCTGAAAACAAGAGAAATCAATAACTGGTAAGGGAAGATTTGAGAGGATAAAGGCTAAATAGGTAATGGTCTTTTAGGTTCGATATCGTTGTGTATGGTGAAAGAAAGGAGAAACATAAAGAAAATCAGAGCACCATTAGAGATGAATTCTGACCTAACTTAGAAGAAAACACAGAGTTTAAATGGTAGAGTTTAAATCACCACGAGATGAATTTTAAACCCTTTAAATATTTCCAATTTAAACAAATGAAATAGACATGAATTTGCAGAAAACAAGAAGTACATATGAAGATAGGATCACAATACATCAAACCACCACCACTAGAATCTTTTCATCAAAAGCTCCAGGACCTCTGCATTTATATTTCCATCAGATTCATAAACTTACATTCAAGAGTGCCCTCCCTACACTACTTTTCCAACCTGGCTTACATAAAAAGATCCAATATATAGAAAACTAACGCCCTCTTGGGTTGTTATGCTCGAACTAATTTCCCCTAGAATCCCGGATTCGGTTACTTTCCCCCTGGACAACCTTTTCAACAAAATTTACTAAAAATAGAAACCCGACCGTGCCCAATCATAACATAACTGACATATTTGTTTCAATCATTTGGTCATAAGTAAGCTTCCGCCATATGGTTGTGATAAATCAACGTTTCCTTCCAAGGGGTGCCCGAGTAATCATGTGTACTGCAGGAAACTCTGTCACCTTTGTATAATGGACTCTAGTTGTTGTTGCATGATCACTGGATATAGTGTGAGCATGGCGAGCTTGTGTAGTAGATGTCCATTCGTGGTCACTCGTGCAACTCTAGGTGGCAGCAATGGTTGGGGACCATTCATCTCTTTCAAAAATTTCATGTGTTTCATTAATACCTGCCCTTCTCATTAGGTAATCTTACAACATTTGCGCAACTAATATTCACTGCGCAAGTGCCACGTCATAATTCTTGTTAACGTAAGAAAGTAGGATATGTACAAAGAAAGATTCCATTCCATGACCCAAAAAGACAAAAATGGGGCTCTCTTACTCATGCCCAGTGTCACCTGTAACCTTAAATCTCTGATTGTTTTTCTTAAAGACCAGTTTTGTTTGCTCGAACTCTTCACTTGTCTCAACAAAACCACGTTTCTTTTCAGTTTTGATTGAGCACTGGTGAGAGATGCACATGCGTAATCAATGGATGGTATATACTCTTTGAAATGATCTGTGATTTTTTCCTCTGGCATCCTTTGTTCCTCCCTAAGCTCAATAATTACATCTTGTGCCTCTCGGAGATGTTTTTTAAGCCAATTTACATTCCCTTCTCTCGTTGTGGGCGAGGTAGGAGGTAACTGACCTGCTCGACTCTGCGAAGCTGGCGTTTCAATAGTATTTTCTGACATATGTCTTCTTAACTCTCTGTTGTCTTGATAACATTGGGTAATAATGTGTTGTGCTTACTTTAGTTGATGTGACAATTCCTGAACATTTTCATTTTCCTCACCTAAATCCACCTGCCTTTCATCAATTCCCTTGCTTGCACCTTCAACAGGCTCTAGCTAAACGATGCGCATGGGAAATATCTTGGAAACAAACTTGGTGCACATTTTACTGGGAGCTTGGATCTCCTCAGTTTTATTAGTCAACCTTGACCTACTTTTCTTCTGGGATGTTGGCTAACTGAATGGCGAGTCTTCTAATTCTTTCCCTTTTCTTTTTTCATTAACATCTTCCTTTCTCGCCTCTACACTATGAAGTGTTGATTTCTCTATAGATAGAGTAATATCTCCTTTGGGGTCTCTGGGAATGTTAGTCGAAATCATAAAAGAATCCCAGTCCTTGTTCAAATGTCTCAATTCTTCAACCACTAACATCTTGATTAATGAAAAATGGAATAAATTGTTCCTCGACTGGTCAGCCTTGGCCTGGACGCTGTCCGCCATCTTTCCCAAGCTCTGACACAAGAAGAAAGGTAGATTGAAGGGTTTTTTCCCTGTGAAGTGCATCAATAACCTGATGTGATATGGATACACCTTGTCGAACCTTCCTTCACAGGTGAAATATCTTATGATTATCTTTAGAAGTTTCTCGAAAGGCTCCAAGAGATATTGGCTTGGAATGTCGGCTCCAATTTTTCGATTTAGTCATTTAGGCTTGATGAATTCCTTATAACACAAAATGTCTAAAGGCATGCCTTTAAACTATTTTTCTCCGCGCAGAGGGATCTCCGTAGGCGCTGACAACGTCTCCTTCGTCACTCGAAAAGTAATTAACGTAATTGTCTCACCGACCCCAATAAAATTGAGGGTGACCTGCTCAACCAAATTCACATTATATCCTTTGATCCTTTCGTAGAAACGCATACATCCGGCTTGTTCGAAAGACGCCCTGATCGTCGGGTATTCATTTATCAACTCCAGATCCCGAGGTTCAAACCTCACGGCCCTGCCACTTCTCACCTTCTTTCTTATGCTTTGAGAAACTGCCATGATGCTAGTATATATTAATTTCACACGCACAGTGATGAATTGTGATACCTCGTCTACGTGGAAAATAAGAATGACAAACTTTGCAGAGACTGCAAGAAAATGTAGCAACATAAATATTTTGGGTGGAAAATAAAATAAGCCACAACAATTCCTGGCGCGGCAAACAAAATAAACCACAAATTTTTTTGGCGTAACAATAAAGTACGACGAATTTTTTTGGCGCAATGGGGAAACTCGGTGCAGTAGAAAAAAACAACGAGAGACTTGACACGATAGGGAATTGTGAAGGAAAATTTTGGCGCAATGGAAAACTCTGCATGGTAGTAAAGCACGATGGAAAAATTCAGCGCAGTGGGGAACTGGGCGCTGTAGTAAAGCACGACAGGAAAATTCAACACAGTGGGGAACTGGGCACGGTAGTAAAGCACGACAAGAAAATTCAACACAGTGGGGAACTGGGCATGGTAGAAAACAACAATGGGAGACTTGGCACGAGATGGAAAATTTCGATGCAATGTGAAAACTCGGCGTGATAGTAGGAAATTCAGAAGGAATAAGGCTGACCGTGAGAATAAACCATTCTCCCAAAAAACTAGTTTGCAACGCGCTCCAAAATACTATAATCTATGGTTGAACATGACGGAGGAGAAACAACAAAATTACATAACGACTGGCAGCAAATAATGTTTACGCAGCGAAGGGCTCCAGAGTTTGCTGAAAAAAACTACGAATGATGCACAAAGTTTGAAAGTGAAGGAGAGGCATGAAGGGTGACCAATATTTATATTCAAACATATACAAAATGAAATCATGGAAAATGACAGTAAATCCATGGCAGTGAGAAGTTAGAAAGCAGGTTGAAGATTTGCGCAACAAACTCATGCAACGGGTACACTTTCAAGTGTGCAAAGTACAAATGATAGGAGTGCCATGATTGTTTACTTTTATGACTTCATGATTAGGGAATGATTCTCATAATATCTTTCGACGTGACCTTTATCCTAACCACTTGACTCAATTTTGGTATGTAATTTCCACCTTTTCGACATGACTCGAGACTTAGGGAAATGGACCCTTATGATTTAAATGTGGTGAGGCTTACACCCATTTAACTAACTTATGTCCAGACCCATTACTCGATGATTTCGAGCCACTGTTTATTTGGTCACTGACCTTACAAGCTTTGATGCACAAACTATGACTCATCTAGGACTAACTATAACTGCAAAAATCACGATGCTAACAACTGGCTCCAATGGGGATGCTATCCTCCTAGTGAGGTAGCAAAGAACAACAGACCAAGTGCCTGACCATTGGGATTTATTTGACTCAATGACTCTAAAATGACAAAACAAACTCATTTCCAGACCCTCTTGAGACATCTACGACTAAACTTAGCATAAACTTAGGGCTTCAATTTTCTACTAATTACTAACTAAGAATGCTTCATCTGAAAATAAAAATGGATATTTACAATGACATGAAGAGACTAAAAAATTTGCTAAACAAGATAATGTTTGAGAAACCTGCCATTCACAGGTCCCCCATCAATGATATATCCATTAAGCTCTTGCAACAAATAGGCATTGTTCACATGGTACGCAGAAATCCTGAATGGCCCCATCCAAATATGATCAAACTTCCCATGCCTCCCTCTGTCTTCATTTCTTGCATCCCACTTTAGTACCAAATCATTCACCTTGAAATCATCTTCTTTGGTGTGTCTGTTGAAAATTATTTTCATCTTATCTTGGTGCAGTTGTGATTTATTGAAGACTTGTTCTCTCATTTGTTGTGCGTGGACCAATTGGTTTATTCTCCTTAGAGCATCGTCTGATTCAACTTCTTTCTCTTGCAGCAGTCTCAGAAATCATAATGATGTAGGAAAAATGACCTTTGTACCATATACAATATGAAAAGGTCATGTGGATATGGACCTTTTAGTGGTGATTATGTCATCCCATAACGCATAGATGAGCTTTTTGTGCCAAGCTTTCTTGTTTTACTGTAGATTCTTCTTAATAATCTCGGTCAAGCTTTTGTTAGATGATTCAACCAACCCATTACCTTGTGGGTAATAAGCTGTGGAATGGCCCAGAGTTATGTTATAGTCACTTTAGAATTTATCCATTTTCTTAGATTTGAATGTTGTTGAATTGTCAGTAATGATCTTGACTAGACAACCAAATCTAGACAATATATTACTCTCTAAAAATTGAATGATGACAGTTTCAATAGCTTGCCTTGTGGGGACCGCTTCTATCCATTTGGTGAAGTACTCTATAGTTGTCAGTATCCACCTATGCTGAATTGAGAATGGCGCATGAATTTATCCTATAAAATCAAGGCCCCATTGCATAAATGGTGCTTCAATAGAGATAAGATTTAAAGGTAGGAGTTGTAACTTTATTTTCCCATCAAATATCTGGCATTCATGCCAGCTGGAAACTTCCTTGTATACATCAGAAAAAATACTAGGCCAATATAACCCTGCCCTTAGTGTTTTGTGTGCAGTGGTCTTCCAATAATGATGCCCACCACAGTCACCTTTGTGAAACTCTTTAATAGCCTTTTTCATTTCTTCCTCCAACAAACAATTTAGTAAGATCCCACATGGATCTTTCCAATACAGAGAATTGTCCAGAATGCAAAAAATTGTTGCTTTTAACTTCAAAAATATGGCTTTGGTTTTTCTCAATCCGAGAGGATCTTGTAAGTTTCTTAATACGTAAACAACATCAACATACCAAGGAGATTCAAGGAACTTTTGGGATATCTGTGGGACTGCTTCTTGTGAATTTTCCGACAAATCAACAATAAAATTGATTCCCAAAACATTGCAATTTGACCGCGCCATTAATTTTGCAAGCCCTTGACCCTTAATCCTTAATCATCTTTGTAGGCTTGATTTCGAGGTCATACTCCAACATTACTGCTATCCATTTTCCCCTTCTCCCTTCAAGACCAGGCTGAGTCAAAATATCCTGTAGAGAATTGCTACGCGCGTAAGCAATGACATGGGAATGTATAATATAAGTTATGAATTCTTTAAAGGCCTTCACCAAGGCATATGCTTGTTTTTCCATGATGTCATACCTTAGTGGGGAGTCTCTCAATGTCCTGCTAAAATAAGATATGGGATTTTCAAAGTTTCGCTCATCTTTTTGCAACAAAACACCAGCAATGGTGTGTTCTAAGGCAAAGGAAAACAATATAAATATTTTGCAAAATTCAAGTTGGATAACACTAGAGCTTTGGTGAGCACCACTTTAATATATTCAAACGAATTCCTAGATTCAAGGGTCCATTTTATTACATTACCTTTCCTAGGCATATTTGTGATATACTTTATGGTCTCAGCCAAGTTAGGAATGAACCTCCTCAAAAAAGTTACTTTTCCTAGGAAAGACTGTACCTCTTTCTTGCTCCTAGGAGAGTTGATCTTCATAATTGATTCCACTCTACTAGGGTATATTTTTATGCCTTCCTTTGAAATGATGTGTCCAAGCAATTTTCCTTCTTGCATTCCAAAGTTTGATTTTTTTGGATTTAACGAGATACCAAACTTTCTACATTTCTGGAAAACCTTTCTTAGATGTTCAAGATGTTGATGATCAAAATCTGAAAATACAGTGATATCATCCAAGTAAATCAAAATAAACTTATCCTTTTCATCAACAAAGTCTTTGTCCATGTCTCTTTGGAAAGTCGCTCCGAAATTCATGAGCCCAAAATGCATTTTCGCGTACATGAAAGTGCCCCAAGGTGTTGTAAAAATTGTCTTCTCCTGGTCATCTAGATGCATCATAATCTAGTTGTATCTAGAAAAACCGTCAAGCATTGACATATTCTCAGATCCCACCACTTTCTACAGTATGTAATTCATCTTAGGAAGTGGATAATTTTCTTTGAGAGACACCTTGCTTAGATTCCGAAAATCAACACATAATCTTATCTCACCACTTTTCTTCCTAGCAGGCACCAAGTTAGCCACCCACTTGGAAAATCTTAAGGACACAATAATCTTTGCATCAAACAGTTCCCTTACCTCCTTTTCAATTAGTGGAAACAACAGAGGGTTGATTCTTCTCAACTTTTGCTTGAAAGGTTTCTGATCATCCTTGATGGGAATTACATGTTGAATTACCTTAGTATCATAGACCTTCAAATCTTCATAACTCCATGCAAAGACATCAGGGAAGTATTTCATAAGGATGATATACCTCCGTTTGATTTTTGGACTCAACGTTTTCGACAGTTTGATGATATTTGGATCTTCTTGTGTTCCAATGTTGCACTCTTCTATATCCTCATCGTTTGCAGTGATTTTTGGATTTTTGGCTACATCGTTGTTGTCAAAAATACTTTCCAATGGGACCAAGCCTTTGGGAATAATGTTGTTTTTCAGATGCACTATATCTCTTCCCGCAATATGATTCTGAAAAAAGGTCATTATTGTTGAACACAATTGCCTCTTCATTCACTTCACAACAACACTCATCATCTATATTTACATTAGTAAATTCATTACTCGTTTGAAGGTATCTTTCTACATGTTTGTCGTCTTCAAACACCTGCCAATATTTAATGTTATCAGGTACTGTTGGCCTGTGTTTGACTTCAATTTCATACTTTTTATTAGGAAAAATTGGAATTTTGAAAACCGAAGCTAAAGTAGCCAAAGCATCAACAATTTGATTCCCCCCCTACGAATCACTAACAAATCATATTCTGAAAACTCTTCAAGAAGATCAAGCACTAAATTCCTATACGCTCTCAACCTAGGATGCTTTGATTGTTATATACCCTTTACCTAGTTAATGACAAGCTCATAATCCCCATGTGCAACTATCCTTATAGAACCCAATTCTTTTAAAGTCTTCAATCCCAAAATCAATGCCTCATATTTGTCCATATTATTGGTACAATCGAAAGCGATCTTGTAAGAACAGAGTTTTGTACCCACCTTGGGAGGGTTAATCCACACACCAGCTCCAGCTCCTTCCCTTCTAGCAACTCCATCAAAACTCATATTCCACATTTCATCCTCTGCACTATTTTGTTGATCTATAATTTCCTCTGTTCGATGCCCAGTTTTGTGTTTGATAGCCATGACAGTTGTTGGATTCCCCTCTTCAAAAATCAAGTTATTATAGAAAATAGAGGAACCAACTTTGGTATCAACATAGTAAATAGGATGATTATTTGGTTGACTTTTTATACTCACCATGTACCTGAGCAACACTTCTCTGTACAACCTCCTTTCTTGGCCAAAAACATAAATAGTAGCATATGACATGTCCATTTTCAAAGTTCCTTTCAACTTTGTGACCCAAGATCTAGATAACAACATGCCAAATTTCGGAGGGATGTTGGAAACCAGCACGTCCATGATCAAATTTTTCAATGGGATTTTATACAATGATACGACCAGATCTTTGATCAAACCTAAGAATTTCACCTTCCTTGAGTCAAAAGAGAAAAGATCCTTATAAGGTCTTGTAAAGTCTAGGCCCAACTCATCCATGACCACCTTGGGCATGAGATTATGTGATGATCTTGAATCTAACATGGCATTATGTAAGGTCATGCCCTGAATTTTAAGGCTAACATAGAAAGGAGGAACATCATCAACATCACCACTCTCTTCCATGCGTGTGCCAAACAAGATAACAGGGTGATCATCTTGTATGTTCAAGGTGTCGGGGGATTCTTCCATTTTTATCATTTTAATGACATGATTTCTATATTCCCCATTCTTGATCAGCTCATTAAATAGAACACACATTTTGATTTTATCCATTTCGCTTTCAAAATTTAAAGGAGACAGATTTTTCTACCTCTTTGATGAACGTTTCCTTTCTTGCCTTGGGTATTTTCTTTGGGGGTTCTTCTTTTGGTTTTCCTTTCTCCATTACATCCCTTACTGAACTATCTTTCTTCAATTGGCTTGAAGAAGGTGCATTTGTGTGAAGTTCCCTTGTAGGATTTTCCTTTGGAAGATTTGCATGCGCCTTTTTACTTCCGAGGTTATACTGCTTCTGCAACTGCATAATAGCATTGCAGTATCCTTTCCTAAACTCTTCTATTTCCGATGACAACATATCATCATTTTCATGCATAAACTCATCATGTGCATCCATAAACTAATCATGTTCTCCTTTGGTTAAGAACATGCTTGTTTCTGTATCATCACAACAATGCATATGGTCTTCGATTATTTGATCAAAATATTCATTTGCATAGTTGTTTTGGAAAGGAGGTTTTATTTATTGATCACCTTGATCCCTCTGATTTATTTGCCTGATCTGTGGAACTGGGGCTCTTCTAAAATTTTGATTTATGGGCTGAAAATCAGTTTGATCCCTGGTGGCAGGCTTATTTTCCACGAACATCCTTTCCATGAGTTTTTCCATAGTCTTCATCATCAATTCAAATTTATCGTTTGATGATTGAGACGTAGAGGGATGTGCTTCCCCTTGGACCTTATTCACACTTCTATCAAGATTATGTTTGATATTCTCTGATGCCATCAGATTTACTTCTGCTTCAATTGTGTCGCTCATCATATCATCTAATGTATTAGATCTTCTTTCTCTTAACAACAAAGCAAAGTCACTGTCAAAAGAATCATCGTATCAAAGTTAGGCAACTCCGGGAGGAGGTTTGACTTCTGTGGGAATTGAATTATAAACTTTCATAAATCTGGTTGAGAACTCTTGTACTGCTTCATTTGGTGATCTTTTTATATTATTGTATTGAGTTAGTAACTTAAGAGGATTATTTTTATCAACCCATCTCGCAAGAAAAAGTGTTTCAAAAGCTGCAAAATTAGGGATACTCGTTGCTAGACGAGATTTGAACCATTTTCTGACCTCACCTGAGCGACTTTGTGCAAACAATCTCGTCTTTGCATCATCATAATCTACCTCTTCCAGGTCAAAAAAATCATTAAACCAATCTAAGTGTTTTTGAGCTGAAGCATTCCCTTCAACATCGTATAATTTAATTCTCTGATTATAATTCTGAGGTAAATCATGTAATTGGGCAGGCAAGGCGAGGGGGGAGAATCTAGCGGCCATGACTCTAGGAGGAATTTGAACTAGATGTATAGTCTGAGTGGGAATTACAACAGTTTGAGGGGGGTTGGTTGGTATCAAAGATTGGAACTTTTTCTCATCGAAGATGATTTCATTCAAATAAGATTCTAATCTGGACCTGAACAAGGTTTGTTCAAATAATAAATCGAAGTCAAGGTCATCAATGCTTTTTGCCCCGTCTTTAGGTAAAGATAGGTTCTTGTCCAGGTAACATACTGAGTCCATTGTCCTTTCCTTTCTTTTGTGTAGAAGTTTTTCAGGATCAGACACAGATGTTGGAGGCTCTAGATCAGGGTTCGCTCTAGTGTAAACTTTCTTAGGAGCTAGGATTTCTGATTCAAACTACTTGACGCTACTGATATTATTCAATGAAGTCGCTAGGGTAAAATAAGTTTCATCCAATATAGGTATCTGATTCACTGTTACCCTCGGGAATGAAATCTACAACTTTAGTCGTTTTTCCCAGGGAAAGTTTTCAATTCTGTCCCTGACAACAACGCAAAAATCTTAGCACTTGGTAAATTGTTGGGCTGAATAGAACAATCTACCAAGGTAACCTACAAACCAACTTTAATATTGGAAACTAGCCTTCCCAATCCAGAGAGGGCTCTCTCTAAGACTTAGTCTCTGATAGATAATAACTTTGGATTGATGGCTAGATTTAGATACTTGAGAAAGTTTTTTCTAGTTTTGCTGGTAAGGAAGAATAATACCTTTGGGCTATGGAGTCAACCCCCTGATTTGGTTACTTTCCCCATGTACAACCTCTTCAACAAAATTTACTAAAAATAGAAACCCGACTACGACCAATCATAACATAACCGACATATTTGTTTCAATCATTTGCTCATGAGTAAGCTTCAACCATCTGTTTGTGATAAATCAACGTTTCCTTCCAAGGGGTGCCCGAGTAATCATGCGTACTGCTGGAAACTCTGTCACCTTATTATAACGTACTCTGGTTGATGTTGCCTGATCATTGGATATAGTGTGTGCGTGGCGAGTTTGTGTAGAAGATGTCCATTCGTGGTCGCTTGTGCAACTCCAAGTGGCAACAACGATTGGGGACCATGCATCTCTTTCAAAACTTGCATGCGTTTCATTAATACTTTCCCTTCTCATTAGATAAGCTTACAACGTTTGCGCAACGAATATTCACTGTGCAAGTGTTGAGTCAAACTTCTTGTTAACGTAAGAAAAAAGGATATGTACAAAGAAAGATTCCATGCAACGACCCAAAAAGACAAAAATGGGGCTCTCTTACTCATGCCTCCAGTGTCACCTACAACCTTAAATCTCTGATTGTTTTTCTTAAATACCAGTTCTGTTTTCTCAAACTCTTCACCTGTCCCAAAAAAAACGTGTTTCTTTTCAGTTTTGATTGAGCACTGGCGAGAGATGCACATGCGTTATCAATGGTTGGTCTACACTCTTTGAAATGATCTATGATTTTTTCCTCTAACATCCTCTGTTCCTCCCTAAGCTTAGTAATTACATCTTGTGCCTCTTTGATCTTTTTTTAAGCCAATTTACATTCCCTTATCTCACCGTGGGCGAGGTAGGGGGAAACTGACCTGCTTGACTCTGTAAAGATGGTGTTTCAATAGTATTTTCTACCAGTTGTCTTCTTAACTCTCTGTTCTCTTGCTAACATTGGGAAATAATGTGTTGCGCTTGCTTTAGTTGTTGTGACAATTCCTGAACATTTGCATTTTCCTCACCTAACTCCACCTACCTTTCATCAATTCCCTTTCTTGCACCTTCAACAGGATCTAGCTGAACAATGTGCATGGGAAATATCTTGGCAACATAATTGGTGCGAAGTTTACTGGGCTATTGGATCTCCTCAGTTTTATTAGTCAGCATTGACCTGCTTTTGTTCTAGGATGTTGGTTGACTGAATGATGGGTCTTCTAATTATTTCCCTTTTCTTTTTTTAGTAACATCTTCCTTTCTTGCCTCTGCATTGTGAAGTGATGATTTCTCTACAGATAAAGGAATTTCTCCTTTGGGGTCTCTGGGAATGTTAGCCAAAATTAGAAAAGAATCCCAGTCCTTGTTCAAATGTCTCAATTCTTCAACCACTAACATCTTGATTAATGAAAAATGGAACAAATTGTTCCCTGGCTAGTCAGCCTTGGCCTGGACGTTGTCCACGATATTTCCCAAGCTACGACACAAGAACAAAGGTAGATTAAATGGATTTTTCCATGTGAAGTGCATCAGTAACCTGATGTGATATGGATACACCCTTTCGATCCTTCCTTCATAGGTGAAATATATTTTGATTATCTTTAGAAGTTTCTCGAAAGGCTCCAAGAGATACTGGCTTGGAATGTCGGCTCCAATTTTTCGATTTAGACATTCGGGCTTGATGAAGTCCTTATAACATGAAATGTCTAAAGGAATGCCTTTAAACCATTTTTCTTTGCACAGAGGGATCTTTGTTGCAGCTGACAACATTTCCTCCGTCACTCAGAAAATGATTCCCGCAATTGTTGCATTGACCCTAGTAAAATTGAGGGCGAACTGCTCAACCAACTTCACATTATATCTGTTGCGCCTCTTTCGTCACCTTGGTGAGCAAATAAGAGGTGCTTGCAAGCTCAGTTGGGTCTGTTGAGCAAGACAGCTGTAGAGGAAAGAGTTAGAGAAAGAAAAACAAAACTATAATTAAGAATTAAACTAATAAAAACTAAAATCATAAGCATAGGGACATAGAGATAACAAGAACAAAAAGACTCATGTCACCAATGTTTGAGGCTTGATCTATTGATGAAAACAAAACACCAAGAAGAAAGGGGACTATGAGTCCCTTCTTCCTCCAAGGGAAGGCTCTTGGACCCTCACTAGTAGCTCTTCTTACAACAAAGAAAATGAAAATGGTGATGAAAGAACTCTTTGCAAATCCACTTAATGGAGAGGTGGATTGCTTAATGAAATGGTGCTAATGTGCTCTTGTCAAGGATGGAGTCCTTAAAACAATATAGGCAACATAACATTACTTAGAATTCCTTGAGAAAATGAGGTGCATTCATGGCTTTTTATAGCATTGCTTTGGGCTTTTGTGTAACTGCTTTGTAGTGTGAAAAGAGGCCATTTAGGGCATTATTAGGTCTTTGACCAGCGCACCATTCAGATCCAGCCCGGATTTGGAGGTCAAATCAGCCTGGGAGCTGAACCATAAGTGGTTGGGAGGCCGACCATATTCATAAATGCGTCGTTTAGCAGGTGCGCGACTTTTTGCGCTAACAGGCACGCATCGTGCGCGTATGCGTGCTTTCTACGTTCCTGTTCCGCGCATGTGCGCGCGCGCCCAACTTCTGTAAAACGTTCTTCAATTTTTCACTACTTTGTATAGTTTTTGACCTTTTTTGAATGCTGTGATATTAATTCAGGGCCATGAATGACTTCATTACTGTTTGACGATGCTGAGTTCTTGTAACCATGTGCGGACGAAATTTCAGTGATAACAGATGCCCCCCGATGGATGAAGTTAGGAGCATACGTATAGCCGAAATCCATCAATGTTTCTTCTACTGGGAATGTTGTTGTAAGATAGAGCAATAGTGGGATCGTTTAGAGCGATCCGTTGGAGAAGAGAGGAACCGGTAGGACCCGATCTTCCATGAGGTGTATAAAATAGAAAACTGTGTACAAACGAGGCAGGCATGCCCCATGCTCGTGTCATGTAACTCTGGAAAAAAAATGACTGAAGTGTTGGTGTAGACAACTGCAGCGCCCTCGGGGGCGGTCGTGATAGAGGCAGAAGACAATTCTGCAAATGAACATGCTCTGAATAGTAGGCATTGATCGCGGTAAGAAGTAGCAGCGATGATGTGAGCATTGATAGCCTTGCCAAGTTTAGAGGTCTTCGGCGAATAAAAGAACTAACTGCGATAGTCGCAAAGTAAGACCCACCGTAACATGAGAAAGTGTTGGTGTCAAATGTTACGGGGGTCAACGACAGCAGGGAGCAATGGTGTTTCACCCTGTGCCGTCTGAGATCTCTCATTGAGTGGAGAATGAGAATCAAGATACTGTCGCCCTTCCAGGAAATGGCGCCGATGTCGACAAAAGGGGACGCGACTCCCAGAAGCAACGGGCTTCATGAAATCTACTGAGGTGAGGAAGTGGCAGAGGTACATGGACGAAGTCGAGAAGTGGGAACACTCAAGATTGCCCTTGGTTGGAGGATGTATGAGATAAAAAGTGGCCGCAACCGTGTAACGAGGTCGAGTGTCAGGGGGACGACAAGACCGGTGAGAAGTTGTGCCAGAGGCGGGACAAGGTGAACAAATTCAGAGGGTAGAGGTAAGTGACCTGTGGGGTGCTCTGAAGATATGGACGATGCCGACAATGGTAGATGATAAGTAATGCTCCAACCGAGAGAGCATTACTTATCATCCGAGTAATAATCCTCTTGTTGTGATTCTCATGCAGTCTACGGCGAGCACATGTCCCCAAGTAGGAGCCAAAGGTTATCCCCATTTTGTGGATAACTAAGGAGATTATGTCTCGAGGCCCTCAGGTTGCAGATATGGAGTGTCAAGAGACTACATGACCAGCGATACCCTTTTCACAGATGGAAAACCCACTCACCACCACAGATGGTCACAATTTTGCAGACGACATCCACCACATTAGCTGGCTTCCGTAAGGCAGTGGGCCTTTCTCCATGAGGTACAAATCAATATTATGGTGAGCATCATTTCAATAGTCAAGCCATTTGATTATGTTGTATATTAGATTGCTCTAGATATCATGATATATACTTGGACATTATGCCTTTTGGCCTGCTTCACCTTGGTGGTGCCCCAGTAAGTGGTCTTCCTTGGGAATGGGTTTGCTACTAGGAACTCCCTTAATGAGCCATCGTATCGTTCTCGACCATACTTACCACTTTCTATCATTATTCCCCTCCATTTCCTTATCTCTTGGGATTTTATGGTGTATTGACCCAAGAAGGGGTTGTCCCTCATTCTATGGGAAGAAGGGGCTAAAGGCCCAGAGGGGTTGATGTTAAGTAAAAGATAAAAGCCTTATATAAACCTTACAGATGTTTCGCCCAGGGATCACCCAAGAAAGAAATAAAACGCTTATCTTTGAGTAAAGGGTACCCACAATATAATGAAGAATGTTGAAAAGGTTAGTTGAAGGATAGGAGGTCTCATCACAAGCTGACCTATCACGTCCATGAATATCTAATGGTATGACATTGTCATCATCTAGTCACCAAACCAGGGCAATGGATTTCAGTTGCATGGCTGAGAGAAAAGGGGTCTCATCACGAGCCAACCTTCTCATTTCCACAAGGTGTTTGTGGGTGACATTGCCATCGTCTGGTCACCACGTCAGGGCAATGACCTTCAATCTTTCCTTATGTTATATTGAAAGAAAATACAAAGAAAGAAAGATAAAAGGCAATTAATGGGCTTGGAAAAAGTGCATTGCGGACGAAGGTACCACACACCCTCTACAAAGGTACCCATGAATGAGACACTACGACCCCTTGTATGTCATGAGCCCTATGCCCATTGAGTCTTGGCCCCAACCACCTCATACACTTTACATGGCTTAGAGAGGGACCTCTTTGAAGCTCTCCTTGACCTAGGGAAAGATCTACCTAATAGGACACCTCGTCAACCCTCCCACATTCAAGCTTGACAAGTCGCATAGTGTATTTGAGCAATTAATTGTTTGATATAGTGATCTTTGATGCACATGCTTAGATGGCTTATTTATTGATTGGATTCACTTATCATGATGTTATGACTTCAAATCCTTGGAGGGCGTGCTCATTTGTCTTTGCAGGACCTAGTTGGTGGACAGTTTTGGGAGAACAAGCCTAGCTTGGGCTTCCATGGGGCTACAAGTCCACGGGTTGGATGATAGGGGCCTGTGTGTCGGATGAGAGAGATCATACTTGGAAGGCCTTGATGATGACTTGGACAACATAGCCCAGCCCTCACTTGCCAAACGATTTGCCCAGGAGGGGCAAAACGTCCTATTTTTGAGCTTGACGTCATGCTTTGGGGGCCAGGGCATGATGGTGAGGTTGTTAATGTTTATGCCATTATTATAGTTCTTTGCATTTCAATAGATAAGAGCATCATAAGAACAAGATCACTGAGAAATACACATTCACAAGAGACACAACATTTATCCTGGGAAACCCTCTAGGGGAAGAAAACCCAG
>ML811373.1:12117-52535 GCA_009831015.1 Picea engelmannii | reverse complement strand
ATTTCCATGTTAATCTTAACACTGGTCTGCAGTGCACATAGATTGATCAGGTATCAAATTTTTGGAAGAAGCAATTTTAGTATACGAGTAAAATAACACATTCTGAAAATACCTTCTCCTAGGTAGAAACTTTGTACCACAACGTATAACATATAGATTATGATCCAAGAATCAAATGAACAACTCTGCACCTGATAAGGAAACATCGCTCAAGAGCATTTGACTTCCACCTGGTAGGTGATTCTTTAGTTGACAGGAAGGAAAAGGTGTGCAACAAAATTAAAAAGAAACCATTGTCAACTAGGTAGAGAAAGAGCGTGATTGTGCTCCACCTGGTAATGGATGCTTTAACCTTGCATTGAAATTGAAACATTCCACTTGGTAATGCTTTAACCTTACATTGAAATTGAAACGTGGATGTCACACTTCACATTCCACTAAGGGTACGTGAAAAGTTTTTTCAAAATGTAAAAAGTTAATTAACATGTAAAAGTTAAAAATTAAGTAATCTTAGTTGTATTTGTATAAGTATACTTCGTGGAAATTGGAAACTTGTCTTAGTAATTTATAAACCCTAAAAAGTAGGTGTGAAAAACTAAAGAGGTTAACAGATGATTTTATAAATGTGAGGAAGTTATTAACATTAAATCTCATTTATTGATTTTAGTATAAGACAAGGAATATCTTAGCATATTTAATTTTCGGCCACAAAATTGGAATTTGTAATTAGAAGGTTGATTAAACCATGGATTCTRATAGAGGGCTCCTATCAGCATATTTATCCCCTTTTTGAAATTGTGTTTGTTTCCAGTTTCTTAATAATCAATATTTATATTGCTTAATGCACTAGCCCCAATGGAACCCCCTCTAAAGTAGAAGTTTCTCATAGTTATAACCAAAGACGTTATTGAGACTAGTATCCATGTCCTTCATATAGTCGTAAGCAATTGTGACGATAACTGATTATCAGCCAACATGGATTTGTTTACACATAAACGGATTTTCAAGCCTAAGCTTTCCAACCATCCTATAAAATAATATAGCAATAATTAAATCGATTTAGGTTTTATAGATGTTTCTTCACACATAGGTTTTGTAGATGTTTCAGGTAGCTATGTTGCTATATTTAATAATTATGATGTTTTTACCCTTTTTCATTAAGAAATATATTATATTTTCAACACTATTAATTATTCCAATTGTTAGTGATTTAAATTTATTTTAATTCTTTATCTAGAATTCAAAAGAAATTGAGTTTTTAAACTTTTGTAAAAAATAAAAATTAAAATAGGTACAAATCTCTAATTAAAAAAAAAAGGGTAATATATAAATATAAAGAAAGAGAATCTTTTGCACTTATTGAAGCTATATCTTAAGAGATTTTAGAGACAAATTTGACTTGTAGAACTAAAAAAAATAATACTTTTATTTGAGGGATTGGAATGAGTACTTTAAAAATATTTAGAAATTTGTTAATGTCATGGAAAATATTCCAAAAGTTTCTACAAAGGATGGAGTTTTTTCTATAGAAGACATAGTGTTTAGGGTTAAGTGGATCTCAAAATGGAACGGTAAGGACATATAAAGCTACGAAGATAAATATTAAAAATTTGAGGGTCTTCCCTAAACCTTGGACACAAATCCACACTGTTCTTATTTTTAAAAGTGGGAATCAGAGAAATCCCCTAATTATAGGACCATTATGATTAGCCTCATTTTAGCCAAGTTATACAAAATTATTTTGGAAAATAAGATTAGCATATGGCTATAGAGCCATGGAAAAAGGGCTAAATGCCAAACAAGATTTATGAGTTTTCATTCAACTATGAACCACCTTGTTATGTGTATGATGATTGTGAAGGAGTATCACAATAATAAATCCAATCCACTTCTTTGTTTTGTTGACTTTAGAAAATATTTTAGCATAGAGCCTAGGACAAACCTTGAGAATATATCAGAAGAGATAAAAGTTCCTTTCGAGTTGAGAGGCATTGTGGAAAGGTTGTATGAGAACGTAATTGCCAATTTTAAGAACATAGAGGGTTGGTTCAAAAAAATTAACTCTAATATAGGAGTCAAGTAAGGTTGTTTGTTGTCCACTACCCTTTTTGGCATCTACATTGACAAGTTAGAATATTATTTGGAAGAAGATGGTTTTCTTGGCGTGAATATCATTGGTATAGTCATCATCCGTCTTCTTTACATTGATTATATTGTTCTAATGGTGAGGAATTCCCGTGATCTCATAAATAAACTAGAATCCTAAAGGATTTTTCTCTAGTATGAGTATGATTCTTAACATTGACAAAATAAAAACTATGATAATTAAATCCAAGAAGATCACTTACAATACATTCGTGTATGAAAACAAAAATTTGGAGGAATTACCTTCATACAAACATCTTGGGATCAATATTGATCACAAGGTTAATTGGAACTAGAGCATTAACAAAAGGATAAATTGAAGGCAAAAATCTTATTATGGGCTCGAAAGAAATTGTAAATCAATAGACCTTTGAAGTTTGGATATGGGATAAGAAAAAAATATTCTCTGAGAATATTTTCACTCATGTTTTCTTATATGGATGTGAATTTTTGTGATACAGTACCTCTAGAGAATCATGGATAAAGATAGAGCAGATGAAAAATATTTTAATAACTTATAATATCAAAATGAAAGGAAATAGATCCTATCATATCCTCCTCATAGAAGTGAGCTTTGTCCCCATTGACAACATCTCTATGACTAGGTACCTAATGTACAAGAAAAAGATAAACATCATGGAAGGAAAGAGACTTCCCAACATTGCTTCAAATTCTAGGAAAAAACACATACGACTGAAGTGGGGCATGGCATAAATATGCCAAGACCTGGTTCAATCATTGGCTAATAAAAGAATAGATCTTTCCACTAAATAATGATAATGTAAAAAATATTATTACATCCAAATTTAAGGATAAATTAATGTGTGAAAAAGAATTAGAGGATAATGGAAAAATAAGATTATATAAGAAGGTGATCAACCCTAATATAGAATATCAAAAGTATATCTATGTTTTGACTAGTGTAAAGGAGAAAATCAACAATGATAAATTAAGAACAGATCATCATGAGATCCATGTAAAACTATGCATTAGAGAGTTTCCAAGATGTTGAGGGTTGAAACAATATGCCATATTTATAGCACTAAGAGGATTGAATATGAATAGCACTTTCTCTTAGACTATATTGTGTATAGCCAGTTAGATCTCAATTCCAAAATATTTGTTACAATACCAACCTTCCTAACCTCCTAACTCATCAAAACTATGGTGCTCTTGGAATTCTTATCTCAATTCTTTTCGAGCACAAAAATAAATTTATAAAGAAATTCGGGTAATACCTTGCCTTTCTTAAGGTCTTATAGACCAAATATGGTCTAAGTGGATGCTATCCATCATCATCGTTATCATCATTATCATATATAGTTAATAGTTTGATTTATAGTTACAAATGTTGCACATCTTTTCCATATCGGGTTGTTATTTTTTATTTTTATTTTTAAAACATTATAAATCCTATTTATATCACATGTTATGTCACATACTTTACATGTGGCCCTTATACTTGTAAAATGCACTTTTTTCTCTCACTACAATTATTATACTAGTTTGATTTGATTTAGAAAGGACTTCAGATATTTGATATTAATGTAGTTATATTTCTTATTATTATTCTTATTTCCAACATTTAGTATTGTGGTTTTTGGTAAGTAGTGGTGCAACTGAGAATTAAATAAGTGGGTCTTAATGTGTGTGACTCAGCCAACTCTAATTGAAGGATTTCTAATATAAATATAACAAGAAACTAAAGTTTCAAGGAGTTCATTTTCCCCCAAAGTTTCTCTCTCTCTCTCTCTCTCTCTCTCTCTCTCTCTCTCTCTCTCTTGTTTTTTGAATATTGTATTCACAAGACTCCTAGAGATTCACCTACACCTATCATGAAGCCTACTCCTCAGTAGTTTAAATGTATGTATCACCTAAATATTGAAATAGAACTATCATGACAACTACTCCTAAGTGGGTCACTTCTCTTGCAAAGACTAAGGTTTTGGAGTTCCACCCCTCCAGTTCAAAAAGTTTGACTTAATATGTACAACACAATTTAAAAAAACAAACAGTCTCCAAATTTATTGCACTCATTAATTAAATTGTTGCATACTTCAACAACCTTATTCTCAGCGGATCTACTACACAAAACCCAACAAGAATAAATTGAACTTTGAGTCTACTATATGCTTCTTCATTAAAACTTCTCTTGAGTGTTGTTGACACATCGGAGAAACTGATACGATTCCTAACCCAACTAAGGGGCCCCTCATAAAGAACTCTAGAATTTCTATGCTTAGAGACCAAGATTACCTTTCCTAGGTATTTTGGTGATTTCTATGTTGAACATGTTAATTATTGGATTCAAAGTATATTCATATATTTTGACTCTTACCTCAATATGGTGAATGCTAACAAACTAGAATGGGTAGTGTTACACTATGTGGGAAAATACTAGAGTGGTTTTAGAACCTCTGTGATTCTTTCACCCTCCATGATCTGAATTTATGAGAAGAACAAAATAAAACACAAATCTATAACATTAACACCGATATACATAGAAAAATAACAAATATATAATGGAACTTAACTTCTATTAAATAAGAAATTTACTAAAATTGTAAAATGCAGAATGAAAACAATCTTGCTTGAATGGTGGTAACTAATCTATGAGAAGAGATGTGGTGGCTATGCACATTTGTCTAGGAAAATTATAATGAGTCCTCCAAGCCATTTTAGCATCAATAAGTAAACATAAAACTCTAGAAATCCAAAAACCTAACCCTAGTAGATGAAGCGCCAAAATTCATTTGGGCCCCGATGGGGTAAGTTGGTACATCAACTTCTCGGAGACATAACTTTTACATACGATATTCGTTTTGGGTGCATGATATCCCATTGGAAAGGTATATCCAAGGAATACACATTATCACTTCACACTCTAACATCCTCTATACAGTGACTATTGCAGGCCCAAAAAGCATTGGTTAAGGGCCTCAAAACGACCCCAGAAGTTTAGGACCCAAAAAGATATAAAACAATTGCCAAGATAAGAACTGTAACTATCAAGATGAAATTTGTATGTGAGCCAGTTGGAGGAGGTGGGTTTCCAAAGACATCCACCTAGACCAATCCTCCCTCCTTAGTAATAAATGGTCTCCATTGCGTTGAGTTACCCCATCAGATGAGGAAACTTTTGTTGAATTTGGCCCCGAGTGAGCCACTTTCCTTGGTGTAGGAGTTTCCCTTCTTTGATAACCCAATAAATATGAAGCTTATGTTGGCAAGTTCCATTGACCTGTGTGTCCATGATATGATCAATGGATGCATGTTCCATGCATTAAAGGTTGAGCTTTGTCTGTGTCAACTATTCTGCTATCTCTGAGGTGTCCCATAAGGGTGCAAAGTATGGCCAAAGGAGGTCCACGTTAAACACTAGGTGCAAACCGAGAAAGGGGGGAATGTTTAGGTAAAAATTATTGTCACCGACAAACTTGATGGTGTAAGGTCCATAGTGGAGTGGAATAATCTTCCGATGGATTCCTGTAAGGCATTCTTTCTGTAAGTGTAACCAAAATTTATCTCCCACTTGAAACTTTTGTGGAACCCAGTGTTGATCATGGCGCTACTTGATCTTGGCACTTGAATTCTACAAAATATCCTGAACCTGTTGGTGGATGTGTTAGATTCATTGAATGAACCGAGTGGCTTTGTCAGCTTCATTTTTTGCATGGCATGATTATGAATATGTAGATGCAAGGGGTAGTGCAACATCCATGGGACCCAATAGTTCAAATCCCAACCCCACCTGTAAGGGGTTGTGGTTGGTTAAGCTATGTATGGCTCTGTTGTAACTATGCAAACATAGGGAAGAATCTCATCCCATGTGGATATATGCTTGGAATTGTATGTGTGCAAGATATGCATGATCGTCCTATTGATGGTCTCAGTTTGCCCATTTTTTAGGGGGTGGGAGGTCATGAATTTGGTGAGATTGGTGTCCAACCATAACCAAAGGGTCGATCAAAATGTTCTGAGGAACCAAATTTCTCAATCAAAGACAATGGTTTGTAGTATCCAAAAATTTACTGACACTCGTTCGAAGAAGAGCTTGACAGTGGCCTCTAATGTGATGCTCTTCTTGCAGGCAACCATGATCACCATCTTGGAAAATTGATCAACCACCATGAAAAAAAATCCATTTCCCTTCTTGGTGGAAGGAGTTCCGAACATGTAGTCTATAGAGATATGTTCTTAGGGCCTTTTAGAAGTATTCAAAGGGCTTTGCATGCTTTGTTTCTTAATGGTTGGTTTGGCAATGGTGAAATTCGTGCAGGACCTAGTATACTTATTGAGATCATGTTGGAGTTTCTCCCAGTAGAATTGTTGTTTCATCACTACCACTATATTTTCTATGCCAAAGTGTCCTACCAGTGAACTTTAGTGAGCTTCCCAAATCATCTTTGCTCACTTTCTTGATGGAATACAAAGATGGCCTAGATGGCACAACAACTCATCGTGTAGATGAAAATTAGTGACAATTGTGTTTGTGACCATCATATAATAAGTAGTGTAAAAGTTAGGATCTCTCTTGTAGAGTTGGGGCCATCCAGAGTTCTCATGTCCACAATAATGTAGCACATGGGTTAGTGTGGAAAGTGGAGCTCAACTGAGTTAGTCAATGATGTGGTTGGAGCTCCCTGCCTTATACTTGATGTTGAGATGGAACCGCTGCAAGTTTGTGGACCACTTCTGATAACAGTTATTCTTCAATTTTCCTTGTGTATGCATGAACTATAGAGGATTATTATCAGTGTGGATGATTGTCTCTTTCCTGAGAATGTAATTCCTCCACTAGAAGTAGAATTGTATAATGGAGTAAATTTCTTTGTCGTAAGTCGGGTACTTATGAACAATATTTGATAGCATCTTACTATGATAGGCCATGAGATGTCCATGTTGAGTGATAGCTATGACCACAACATATTATGAAGCATCTATTTCAATCCCAAAAGGCTATTGCAGGTCGAGTAATGAGAGAATTGTGTTTGAGCACAAGCACTGCTTCAAATCATCAAACTCTTTCTATTGTGATTGGCCCCACACAATTGTTTCCTTTCCACCAGTGTTGTTCACTTGGATAAGGTCCCATGCAATGTGGGAAACTACCAACACCAACCTACGATAGAAATTGGCAAGGACTACGAAGCTATGAATATCAGTGAGTGTGTTCATGGCTGGTGATCCAAAAAGATCTTTTAAAGACTATGGGTGAGTTTTAAAACATGAGTTCATTAACCAATTAGGAATTGATGAAAGAAGAATAAACTAATGAGATATCATAGTAGCCATAATAATCAATTCAGATCATAAATAAAACATAAGGAGCAACAAACCATAACACCAAACTTGATAACAAAGTTTGACAAAGTTGCCTACGTCTCTAGGCCTTTGTCTCAGTGGGTGGCGCTTTTATGATTTCTCTTAAAAGATTCAAAATTACATCATAAAGGTGTAAAATGGATTACAAACTAGTTTTTCTATGTTATTCCAGACCTCAAGAACCCAACACAACTGATGGCATTGAAAATGGTTGAGCGAAGCTCCCATAATTGGCCCAAAACGTTCCTCTCCTCAATGGCTTCCCTGCATAAAAATGTCTTTGGCTTTACAATTATTCATTATTTCTCCTCTTCTAAACCTATCCAAGGCTGCCAAAAACCTCTAGTTTATATAGTTTTGAAACTGGTAACATCCTCCAAAGATATGGACTCAAAAAGGGATCTAGATCCCGCAATAATGGACAAAATCCATTTAAAACAGGCTTAAAATCAAATAAAAATAGAAAATAATTAGAAAATAATCCACATATTGAAAAGTTTGACCGAGGGCTATGCAGGTGCGCTCTAGCTCCTCCAATCCTAGCTCTTGGTCCTGTGCACATGTCCATATGGTCGTGCATTGAGCCTCCATGACCTACATTCAGTTAAGCCCTTGATTTGTGGCCCCTGGTTGGTCAGGGATAGCCCCCATCGACCGTGGCCTAACCCAAAAAAAACGCCACCACAAAAATAAATAACCAAAGCATTGTTTGGTTAACAACTAACACATGTAGCACAGCCGGTTAGCCTGTGAGTTCAATCCATTGGCCCCCGTGGAGGTTGGGGGTTCAAATCCCTGTAACGTTATAACAAACTTTTTTAGCTGACATAAACAAAATCTAGGCTACCACGTGGCACCCTATGATTGGGCTAGGTGTTTCCCTATGATTTTTCTATACCACGTAGTCATTAGAACAACCAACATCCATTCTTCCTACCATGTCACTATCGTACATCCCAATCAGTTGCCACATCATCTTCCGTACAACCCTGTCACTTGCCCCGTCACCTTTCATGTCATATATTGTACAACGACATGTCATGCCATGTCATGTCCATATGGCACAGTCACCCTGCCATGCCAACATCCATACATCCCAAATTTCATCCGTACAACCACATGTAAACCTATCATTGGGCCATGTCATGTATGAACTACCTTATGTCATTTGTACAATGACATGTGTCAAATCTGTACAGTGCCAACTCAGCCTGAAAATGATGAATCTGGGTGAAATGTGTCACCTTCCGGTGACACCACATCAACATGATGACATAATCATGATTTCATCCTGACATCATGTTGACTTCACTTGTCCTATTGCTGATGTGAGTGTTAACTTTGACTAGTTGACTTTTTGCCTATTTGGGAATTT
This sequence comes from Picea engelmannii, assembly GCA_009831015.1. Lineage (NCBI taxonomy): Eukaryota > Viridiplantae > Streptophyta > Pinopsida > Pinales > Pinaceae > Picea > Picea engelmannii. The sequence goes on along the minus strand of ML811373.1, from coordinate 43,690 downwards.
GATCAGAATGCGATAACTTTCACATATGGTGTCCTTTTGAAGAAAAAAATTATACGGCCAGAATTAGCTCGACAAGACAGATGAAATGGAGTTGGTTTTATCCGATTCTGATAAATTTTATTTTTAGGCATTCCTAGATCCATTTTGGATCATGCCTCCCCATTAATACCTTTTGTTCCTCCAAAAGGATACTAATCAGTCATCAAGTGTGGGATAGGCCACCCCATTCGCTCTTTGTCTTTAAACTCTATCCTATGCACCTATCTCATCAAGATCAATTGAAAAACAACCATGAAAATTGACAACATATTGTTAGCCACTTGTATTATGTCACATCTTACTGAAGCCACTACCATCCATGTTGAAAACATTAGCAAATGATAACATCAGAAATATGACTACAAATGAGATAATATGTTTGTAGTACGCGTACGACATTAGCTTATCTTGATGAAAAGTATGATTGAACTTCCATTCTAAAATTATCTCATGTTCATGCTTAAGATCAATTTCTTGATTTGGCACAATTATAGGTGTGTTTCTTGCATGAGTTGCCTTCCTTAATGGTTCCAGTGTTTGAAGAGATTGATTTTCTTTTAAGTGATGAGCATGTACAACATATTCATTTGCTTCTTTGGTTAAGTGATATTGATTTTGTTCCCTATAGAATATTTCTTTGTGATCATAAAAATAAGGACTACCTAAGACCATTCCACATTAATTAAGTGGCACCACATCACACGTTACCTCATCCACAATCTTCGATTAAATTGAAAACTTTAAAGTTCATTGTTTTATTATGTGCAATTTATGATTGTTGTTTATCCATTTAAGTGAGTAAAGTTTATGATGTATCTGAGTGTTTAATCCCAATTATTTAACCACTTCCTCTAAAGTCAAGTTAGATTGAGATCCACTATCTATCAACGTGTCGACCTTAGTATGCCTCATTATGACCCTTATGTGGAACAATTTACTTCTAGAATCATATCCATCACCAATTTTACCTATCAAACCAACTATTGTGATTTTAGACTCATCATTCGAATCTGATCCCAAGTCCGTTGGTTGTTATTTTGCTACAATTATTTTCCTCCCTTTCCTATATTTGAACCACTCTGGTCTCTTCTTGGGATGCAATTTCCAGCATTGGTCATCATCATGCCCTTCTTTCTTCCAATTCTTGCAAGAGAGATTCTCTTCCTTTATTGTCACTAAATTTTCTTTCTTTCCATTCCCCTTCCTTTTGTCCTCTTTTTAGAAATAGGATTCCCCTGATACACCAACTCCTATTTTACCTGCCTCAATGTATGTTTCTTGAACAAAAACCTCATCAATATTAGCAGGTCCAAACATAAATACAGTGGTACGAATATGTGCAGGTAAACCTCCTATATACTTCATAAGAGTTTCTTGGGTATGTAATGGAATGTATAACATTAATGCCATCTTAAAAAATTCATCTGTGTATTCTTTCACTATTTTCCCCTTTCTTAGTTTAAGAACTAAAGGATAATTTATTTTTTTAAGTGCAGAAACAAAAACTTGCCATGATGGAAATACATTAGCCACTTGTTGCATGCCATTTTGCAACTTGTTTTCCACCAGATGAGTGTTGTGCCTGCAAGTCGAAGCGATGCTAATTTGATTTGAGTTGTCTCATCCTTGATTTGTTGCACATTGCAATAAAATTCCATCTGTCTGACCCAGTTATCAAGCCTCTTTGCATTGACTTCACCATCATACATGGGTAATTCAAACTTCACATCAATCTTAAGTAAAGTCATATCATGTTTATGTTTATGGGAATGTTTTCTTGTGGTGTATTTGGAACTTGTACTTGAAGAAGAATAAATGATGGATAATAAGAAGGTGAAGGAGGAGTTTTAAGAGGATCCTCTCCTTCTTAACTTTTGTCCTTTGAATATTCACCTAGAATCGGTCTCTTTCGTTCCAAGTAATCATCATATAAAACCTTTACCATATCCGAAATGGAGAAGAAATTATTTTGAAACTCTCTCTCAGTATGAGAAATTCCCTCATTGGATGACATATTCTCACTTTGAGAAGTTCTCTTTCTTGATCCAATCTTAGGATTCTCTTGAACAAGCTCACCTTCACCACGATTCAACCTTTCGCTGGTAATCATGCAAGCTCAAAAACCAACCATCAACTTGCTATGATACCTCTTCATGTGAAAATATATTTTAAATAGTATGGTTGAGTTTTATAACATGAGTTCATTAACTGATCTAGAATTGGATCTAGGAGCTTGATGGGGCTCAAAATAGCCTAAAAATAAAATTTCTTGGAATGGATTCAAAACAGACGTGTGCATAGAACTCGTCGATACAAACCCAATGCGACTCGAACGGGCTCAAAAAGACACCGTATGCTCAAGTTATGGTGATCTGTTTGTTTTTCCAAATAGGCAAAAAATGATGACTATACAGTCCATACAATTCCATGTGGCAGCTGACTATACAGGTTGTACAAATGACATGGGAGGCATAGTTGGCAGCTTCTGCAAGTGACATGTGGCAGGATGAATTTGCATACAGACGCTGACATGGATGAACAAGTGGACCAGTATGGGGTGACACGTGTCACCACTACAAGGGTGACATGTGGCATTCCTGTAGGGTGACACATGGCAGACGATGACTGGGCAAGTAAGTTGACAGGGAAGACATGTGGAAGATATTTGGACCAATGAACAACTGACACATCGCATTTAGCTAGCCTATGGAGTGATGCCATGTGGCACCCATGGATTGGCTCATTTTTGGTTTGCAAAAATTGTTTTGGGTCTCTATAGGATTCGAAGCTTAAACCTCCTTGGTCTCCAAGCTCTCGCGTAGGCCGGGCTACCAGCCTACCTACCGAGTATCACTTAAGCCTTATATACATACATTGTATTTATGGTTGATTGAAATTGCATATAGGCAGAGTAAGGGATGCAGCTAGGCCCCAGCCCCAATGGACACCCACACGACCACGCTAAATGACCCTGTCTTCTAGTGTTCGACGCATATATGGATACAGTTCCATCCCTCAGTTTAAGGATAGCTCCAGAGGACCCGGTGTATTCGTTATAGGCAAGGATAAGGAGGGGTTATCCCCAATCGGTTGGGCTATCCCACCGACCAAGGGCATAACTAAAGGCCACATACCAAGTAATATAATAGTTAGCGTTAGCGCATGGAGGGTTAGCCACAACCACATGGCCCAACATGCATCCAGGGGTTGACATTCAAGGGGGGGCAACGCACAAACACTTAGCGCCTAGACACATGGAGGTGTCTAATAAGACCAAGGGCCAACTAAAAATGGGTTGCACCCTGTTTATATACTATTTTTGGGTTTTTAACTACAATATATAGATTTTTGTTGATTTTATAGGCAGTTTTGGAGATTTTGTCACTTTTTCGGGGATATTGGGCCTTTTTTGAGGTCAGATCTTTGGGGGAAGTTGGGAGATGGTTACCAACTTCAAATATATATAAACCATGCCTTATTGAGGCCATGAGAGGACATTCAGAGAAGTTTTATGATAACTATTTTGCAAGACAAAGCCATTTTTATGCAGGGAAGCTATTGAGAAGCACACCTTTGCGGGCCATTTCTGGGAGCTCTGATCATCCAATTTTAGTGTTGTTTCTTTTGTTGGGTTCTAGATATATGGTAGAACAAGACTAGGTTAGTTTTTTAACATTTTTGCATTGCTATGTTGACATTTTAAATCTTTGAATAGAAATAAGAAAGCCTCACCCACTGAGACAAATGCTCGGAGACGTAGGTGAGATTACCAAACTTCTTTATCACATTGGTGTTTATGGTTTGTTTCTGTTTATGCTTCATTTAAGATCTATATATGTGTATATGGATGTTTTTTTTTCTCATCATTTCTTCCTCTTTCATTAAGCTTCCTAATTGGTTAATCAACACATGCTTAATAACTCAACCATTGTTGTATAAAAGATATTTTCAGATCAAGCGGTATCAAGGATAGTTGAAGTTTGGATTTGAGTTTTGCATGTTAACCAGGGAAAAGACACTTCATGGTGAAGGTGATCTTGTTGAAGAGAATCCATTGATTGGACTGATAAATATAACTTCTCAAAGCAAAAAGATGGCATCAGAAGAGGGACTCTCCCAGGATGAGAAAGAGTTTCAAAAAACTTGCTTTGCCATGTCAGAGATGATGAAGGTTTTGTATGATGATTACTTGGAATAGAAGAGACCGAATTTGGGTGAATATTCAAAGGGAAAAAGTGAAGAAGGAGAGGATCCTCCTCAAATTACTCCTTCACCTCCATCATCACCTCCTTCTTTTCCTTCTTCTAATTTCAAGTTCTAAATCCAATGCAAAGAAGCATGTTCATAAACATAAGAATGAAATGCCTTTATTAAAACTTGATGTTAAGTTCGAATTACCCATGTATGATGGTGAAGTTACTGCAAAGATACTTTAAAACTAAGAAAAGGACAAATAGTGTAAGAATACACAGATGGATTTCGTAAAATGGCATTGATGTTAGATATCCCTTTACATACCCAAGAAACTATTAACAAGTATATAGGAGGTTTACCTACACATATTCAAAACATTGTATTCATGTTTGGACCTACTAATCTTGATGAGGATTTTGTTCAAGCGACATACATCGAGGCAGAGAAAATAGGTGTTGGTGTATCATGGGAATCATCTTCAAGGAAAGAGAACAAAAGGAAGTTTCATGGAAAAAATGCAAATGCAGTGACAAGAAAGTAAGAGAGGTCCTCTTGAAATCATTGCAAGAAAGAGGGGAATGATGAGGACTGTTGTTGGAAATTATATGCTGAGAAGAGGGAAAAGTTGTTCAAGGAAAATAAAGGGAGGCAAACAATTGCATTGACAACACGACCCATAGACTTGCGATCGGATTCAAGTGACAAATCTAAAGTCTCATTGGTTGGTACGACAAGTAAAATTGGTGAAGAAATTGATTGTAGAAGTAACTTGTTTAACATAAGGGTCATCATGAGGCACACTAAGGTCGATACATTGATATATAGAAGATCTCAATATTACTTAATTTCATAGGAATTGGTTAAGCAATTGGGGTTAAAAACACAAATACATCATAAGCCTTAAACACTTAAATGGATAAGAAACAATCATCAAATGCACATAACCAAGCAGTGCACATTAAAATTTTCAATTTCATATAAGTATGTGGACGAGGTAACATGTGATGTGGTTCCACCAAGTGAATATTGAATGGTCTTAGGAATTCCATACTTGTATGATCATAAAGAAATCTTCTACAGGGAACATAATAAATATCATTTAACCAAAGCAGGTCAAGAATAAGTGGTTCATGCTCATCATGTAAAGGCAAATAAAACTCTTCAAACAATGGAACAATTAAAGAAGGAAACTCAAGAAAGAAACATGAGATGATTGTAGAATGGAAAATCAAATCAAATAATCGATCTTAAGAAAGAACATGAGATGATTGTAGAATGGAAAATCAATTACAATTTTCTTCAAGGCAAGCTAATGGCATGCAAGTATTATAAACATATCATCTCATTTGTAGTCATATTTTTTATCCTATCATTAGTAATTTTTTGTACATGGATGATAGTGGCTTCAGTAAGATGTGATAGGGAACAAATGGCTAACAATATGTTATCAGTTGTCATGATTCTTTTACAGTTGATCTTGATGAGACAGGTGCACAGGATAGAGTTCAAAGACAGGGAGAAAGCCGGGTGGTCTGTCCCGAGCTTGATGACTATTCAATAACCTTTTGGGGACCAAAAGTTCCTTTAGTGGGGAGGTGTGATCCAGAATTGGATCCAGGAGCTTGATGGGGCTCAGAAAAGCCTAAAAATCAAATTTCTCAGAATGACTTCAAAACGACCATGTGTGTAGGCCTCATTGATATGAACCCAACACAACTTGAACATGCTCAAACATACGTCTTATGCTCAAGTTATGGTGATCTTTTCACTTTTACAAACAGGCAAAAAATTATGATTGTACAGTCCATACAGTGCCATGTGGTAGCTGACTGTATAGGTCGTACAACCATAAAAATAAAGTGGTAGGAACAATTCACAACTTCTAGAGGTGACATGTGGCTAGATTACTGGGTGTATGGATGCTAACATGGATGGACATATGGACCAATCTAGGGGTGACATGTGTCACCAATTCAAGGGTGACATGTGGCATGCTCGTACAATGACACGTGGCAGATGATGACTGGGCGAGTAAGCTGACAGGGAAGACAGGTGGCTGATAGTTGGACCAATGAGTAGTTGACACATGGCACCCATGGATTGGCTCGTTTGTGGTTTGGAAAAATTGTTTTGGGTTTCCACCAGATTCGAACCTTAGACCTCCTTGGGCATGAAGCTCTCATGTAGGCTGGGCCACCAGCCCACCTACCGGGTATGAATTAACCCTTATCCACATACATTGTATTTATGATTGATTTAAATTTCTTATGAGAAAAGTAAGGGTTGTGTCTAGGCCCCAACCCCCGGAGGACACCCACACGACCATGCTATATGATCCTATCCTTTGGTTTTCATCACGGATATGGATACAGTTCCATCCCTTGGTTTCAGGATAGCTCCACAAGACTCGATGTATTCTTTATAGGCACAGATAAGGAGGGGTTAGCCCTGGTCGGTTGGGCTAGCCTATCGACCAAGGGCATAACCAAAGGCCACGGACTAGGTAATGAAACAATTATCATTAGCGCATGAAGGGTTATCCACGACCACATGGTCGAGCATGCGTCCAGGGGATGACATTCAGGGCGGTGCCAACACACAAACAATTAGCGCCTGACCACATGGAGGTGTCTAATAGGACCAGGTGCCAGCTAAAAATGGGTTGTTCCTTGTTTATATACTATTGTTGGGTTTTTAACTATGGTATATAGATTTATTTTTATTTTTTTATAGGTAGTTTTGGATATTTTTGGCCCTTTTTGAGGCCAGATCTTTGGGAGAAGTTGGGAAATGGTTACCAACTTCAAGTCTATATAAACCAGGCCTTCTTGATGCCATGAGAGGACATCCAAAGAAGTCTTATGATGAATATTCACCAAGCCAAAGCCATTTTTATGTAGGGAATCTATTGAGGAATGCACCTTTGCGTGGCATTTATGGGAGCTCCGGTCATCCGATTTCAATGTTGTTTCTTCTGTTGGGTTCTAGAGATTTAGTAGAACAAGACCAGATTAGTTTTGTAACCTTTTCAAACTATTGTGTTGAGATTTTAAAGCTTTCAACATAAATAACAAAGTCTCACCTACTAAGACAAAGGCCCGAAGACGTATGCGAGATTGTCGAACTCCATTATCACATTGGTGTTTATGTTTTGTTGTTGTTTATGCTTCATTTCAGACCTGTATATGTGTATATGGTTTTTATGTTTTCTCATCATTTCTTCCTCTTTCATGAAGATTCCTAATGGGTTAATCAAAACATGCTTAATAACTCAACCATTGTTGTATAAAAGATCTTCTCGGATCATTAACCAATTAGGAATTCATTAAAGAAACATAAAATAATGAGATACATAACAACCATAATAAGAAATGCAGATCAGAAAGAAAACATAAGGATAAAAAATACATAACACCAAACTTGATAACGAAGTTTGACAAAGTTGCCTACGTCTGCGGGCCTTTGTCTCAATGGGTGAGGCTTTTATTACTTCTCTTCAAAGCTTCAAAAGTACACATGAAAGGTGTCAAATGGATTACAAACTGGTTTGGATATGTTATTATAGACCTCAAGAACCTAACACAACTAATGACACTAAAAATAGTTGAGCGAAGCTCCTAGAATTGGACCACAAAGTTCCTCTCCCTAATGGCTTCCCTACATAAAAATGTCTTTGGCATTACAATTCTTCATCATTTCTTATCTTCTGAACCTCTCCAAGGAAGCCAAGAACCTCTGGTTTATATATGTTTGAAATTGGTAACATCCTTCCAACTTCTTCATAATATTTGGCATCTAAAAGGGCTCCAGATCCCCAAATAATGGACAAAATCCATTACAAAGAAGCTTAAAATCAAATAAAAATCCAAAAATTTTAGAAAATAACCCACATAGGAAAAAATTTGGGCGTACAACCCCCTTTCTCTAGGCCCCTGGTTGCATGCGCCCTGCCATGTGGTCGAGGGCTGGGATGGCACGCTCTAGCTCCTTCGGTCCTAGCTCCTGGTCCTGTGTGCATGGACATATTGCCGCGCCCTAAGCCTCCATGCCCTGCATTTGGTTAGGCCCTTTATTTGTGGCCCCTGGTCGATCAGGGATGGCCCCCACTGACTAGGTCCTAACCCAAAACAACCACCAGCAAAAAAATAAATAAGCAAAGAATCGTTTGGTTAACAACTAACACGTGTAGAACATTTGGTTAGCCCGTGAGTTTAGTTTGTTGGTGCCCATGGAGGTCGGGGATTTGAATCCCTATAACATTATAACAAACATGTTTATCTGACATAGGCAAAATCTAAGGTTCCACATGGTGCCCTCTGATTGGGTCACATGTCACCCTATGATTGGTCTGTACCACACAGTCAACAACACAGTCAGTGTCGCATTAGCCTCCCATGTCACCGCCATACAACTGATTTATCCTGACACATCACTGCCATACAACCCAGTCAGCTGCCAGGTCAGCTTCCATACAACCTTGTCACCTGCCCAGTCACCTGCCACATAATCTTTCGTAAAACTACGTGTTGTGCCACCTCACGTCCATACTACACAGTCACCCTACCACGTCAGCATTCGTATGGCCTAGATGTCATCCGTACAACCCTGTCACCTGCCCAGTCACTTGCCACATAATCTTTCATAAAACTACGTGTCATGCCACTTCATGTCCATACTACATAGTCACCCTACCATGTCAGCATTCGTATGGCCCAGATGTCCTTACAACCACGTTTCATCCTATCATTGGGCCACGTCATGTACAAACTGCCACATGTCATCCATACAGTGACACATGTCATATCTGTACAATTCCAACTTGACCCAAAAATGTCGAATCTACGTGACACGTGTCACCTCCTGGTGATGCCATTTCAACATGATGAAAACATCATGATGTCATGCTGATGTCACCCTGACGTAATGCTGACATCACCTGTCGTACAACTAACGTTAGCGTTGACTTTGACCAGTTGACTTTTTGATTGTTTGGGAATTTGATCAAAATGCGATAAATTTCACATACGGTGTCTGTTTGAAGAAAAAAAGTATATGGTTGGAATCAGTGTGATGAGACGGATGCAATGGTGTTGGTTTGGTCTGATTATGAGAAATTTTATTTTTAGTCCTTCCTGTATCCATTTTGGATCAGTTGGAAAGTCACATATGACCTAGATCTTGGTTGGATCAACATGCACCCCATGCTCATGAACAATGTAGCCCAAGTACTGGACCCTGTTCATTCTGAAGGAGAATTTTTCCAAATTTGCATATAGCTTTTGTTTCTATAGAGTGTTCAAAACCTATTGAATGTGTTGGAAGTGTTCCACCCAATTCTTGTTGAAGATGAGAATGTCATCCAAATACACCACCACAAATTAATTGGTGAAAGACCATAATATGTTGTTCATCATCCTCATGGAAGTTGTTGGGGAATTTTTCAAGCCAAAGGGCATGGCTAGCCATTCAAAAATACCTTCTTTGGACTTGGAGGAAGTCTTCCATACATCAGGATGCTCTATTGGGACCTAGTGGCATACAGACTTCAGATCAATCTTACTAAAGTATGTTTCCCCCTTCATTTGGTCAAGGGGATCGTTGATTAGGGGAATTTGGTATTGATTCCTGATTATGATCTCATTTAGGGTCTATTAATTAATGAAACATCACTAGGGCATGTATTTATTCCGTAAAAACACAATTGGGCTTCCACAAGGTGAGGAGATTGGGTGGATGTATCCCTTTTCAAGCAACTCTTGGGTCTTGTGCTTGATTTCCTCATTTTCTGACAGAGAGCGGCGATATACTAGCTAATTGGGTAGCAATGCATGGGGGGTCAAATCAATTAAGTGCTTGACTTGACAGTGCAAAGGTACCCTGGTGGGCGAGGAGAATATGTCTTTGTATTCTTTCATGACCTGATTCATTTGATTCTACTGCATCAAGAGACCTGTCGCAGAGGCCATGGATGTGGTTGCAACCTTCTACTCACTTTGAGTTCAAATCGAGAAGAAGACAAACTTACCAGTATGAGATATGGCATTCCTGCATTGCTTGTCATAGATCAAAAAAATGATGGTAGAAGGTACTACCTCGGGTATCATGTATAATTTCCTGTCCAAAGTAATAATAACACTATGAGGCCTAGACTCATATACAACATGAAGTTTCCATAAATAAGGTTGGCCCAAAAGAACATCACGAACTTCAAGGGGGGTTACATCACACAATACCTTATTTTTGAATTGATTAATGGCATAGTCTAGGTGACACTGTTGGCCAATGTGGAGATCTCTCCCTTGGTGGATCTATATGATGGTGTACGAATGTGGGGGTGGTGTTGTCAGTAGATTGAAATGATTGATGACCTCTTCCGATATAAGGTTCTTTTGGATATCACTATCAATGATGAAGTGTAGTGGAGCACCCTTCACCCACATATGTGAATGAAAGAGGAACTCACCTTCCTTTGGTTCATCAGGTTTGTCAGGATGGACCTTGGCGGTGGTAGAAATGATGGCACTGGGTTCCAAATCAATGATTCATCTCCCTTTTTCTAGTTTTGACTTTGAGTCAGAGCCTACATCTAATTTCGAGGCTTTCACCTTGTCTACCAATGATTCCTTTGAGTGACATTCAGTGGTGTTATGCCAGGGGATATTATGGAGCTCACACCATTTCCTAGTGTCTTTTTTTGTATTCCTATTGTCCTTATTTGTTTACTATTGGGACTGGTTGTCTTGAGGTTCTCCATCATTGCTATACCCTTTGTTCTGTGGGTTGGGGCCACCTTTTCTTTGTTCCTTCTTTGAGGGGTTTGCAGACCCAAACTATCACATCTTTCTTCTAAGCTTATGCTTGATTTTGACAGCATATCGATCGATCGTTCCCAAGGCCAAAATGTGCAAAAACTCCATTTATTTCTAGATTTATCTATGAAGAATGTTGTGGTACTTGATCACTAGATGTTGCTAAGAGTCTTTGATATGCAACTTGGTGCACAAGGTATCGAAGACATTGGTGAACTATAGAACTATTTGGTCCCTTTCCTGCCTCAGTGTAGTCTATCTTGCATATAAGTCAACATAACTTCCAACATGGTAGTATTGTTCCTTAATAACATCCTTAAGGGAGCTTGAAGTGGGTGCAACTACAAATAATGTATATCCCTCTATTTCCTTTTTCTCACATAAAGTCTCTGACCAATCTTTGACATGGGGGATGGTCTTGAGGAGAACAAATGTAATATTTTCTCTATCAAAAAAATTGTGGACATAAAAATATCCTTCTAGAAGGTTTAATCGTTTGTCTAGAGCATCCACATCTATTTGACCTTAAAATATAGGAATATAAAAATTGATTTGTACCTTGAAGGAGGTGACGCCTCCACTTGAGGTATATGTGTAGCCTCTTGGAATTCATTGAATGATTTGCACATTGTTATCCATCATCTCATTCCTTTGTCAGAAGAGTTCTTTCGTAAGAAATAGTTTAAAAGGATCTTGTGCCCCATCATCTCTTTTTTCTTCCACCATAGGAAAATGTCGGGTTCGGTAAGGTCGATCTTGCAAACGCTCAACTGGTTTGAGGCCCAACTTCTTATACACTGACCTCATCGAGGACATGCACAAAAAAATAATTGAAGAGTAGATCGCTATGATACCATTTATCCACTTTTATGAGCAGAACAAAATGCAACACAGATCTATAACATTAACACAGATATACAAAGAAAAATAGCATATATATAGTGGAACTTAACTTCTATTAACTGAGAAATCTGCTCAAACTGTAAAATGAAGAATGAAAACAATCTTGCTCAAATGGTGCTAGCTAATCTTTGAGAAGAGACGTGGAAAATACACACATTCTTCTAATCACATTCCAATGAGGCCTCCAGGCCTTTTGAGAATCAAGAAGTAAATATAAAACCCTAGAGATACAAAACCTAACCCTAGGATATGAAGTGCCAAAATCCATGTGGGCCCCGATGGGTTAAGTTGGTACATCAACTTCCTCGGGTCGTAAATTTTTCATATGATCTTCGTTTTAGGCTCACGATATCCCATAGTAAAGGTCTATCCAAGGAACACACATTATGTTGCCATATTATGACTATGTCTATAGTGTGACTGTGGCGGTCCCAAAAAACATTTTTTAGGGCCTCCAAACAACACTGGAAGTTTAGGACTACCAAGATAAAAATTGTAACTACCAAGATGAAAGTTCTATGTGAGCCAACTTGAGGAGGTGGGTGGCCACCAATATCAACTTGGATCACTCCATGTGGATCTAGGGGACCTCCAAATCAGAACCATGTCATCTCCTGGAAAAACAATTGTGACTCATTATGGTAGTAATTTTACCCACCAAAGTATTAAAAATCCGTATGGGCCTGCTATATTCATCATAGTTAGTTCTATGTTTAGTCAGTTCAACCTTATATTTATCAATTGATTAAGTTCCATGTATAGTTATATATAATATATATAGAACCTTAACTTTGTATAAACTTTATTACTAGTTTTTTTCCCTCTTTACACATCAACATTTAAATTTCTGACTATAATAATAATAATCAATTCTCTAAAATATTTCTTACAATAAAACAAAAGTTGGGGAAGTGGCACACATCTCTCTTTATTCTTCCTATACTTATTTTTTTTCACCTAGCCCTTTCGATTCATGCCATGGGCCTAGAATGACCTCTCCTCCACTGCCTAGAACAACTTATACTACATGTCATAAACCCTCTTATTGCTGGTTTCATAAATATTATACACACTCGTTTGAGTTTCATGGATTCTACCATCAACATCCTCCCAAGGCCCTCTTTTATGAACAATAATAGACCTATCCTTCATGTCTGGCCTCTTTGTGGCCATCATACATCATTGAAATTTCAAAACCTACCACCCTGAATATAAGTTTAGTCCTTATGATTCACCATTATACCCCATCTAATAGAGAATCCTTGTTTACCCATAATTACCAATACAATGAATTTATTTATAATATCATCCTCCTTAATAGTAGTCAAAATAATTTGATCACAATTGTTTTCCTCTCATTGCTAAATCTCCCCACCACTCCCTATCTCCTCACGTAACATTTTCCATGGATTGCCAATAATGTAAATCATTCCCTGCTTAATCATCACTACTTGGTTACATTTTATATTTCTCCTTTCAAGATATTGTGGAATGTGATGTTAAACCATTAGCTTGTGTTCCTCTAATATTTGACTATTTGAACAAATTTGGGCACAAATACATCTATGACACAGGTATAAATTAGTATAATTTGTTCCATGTTGCAAAGGGATTCACATTTGAATTTCATGTTGAAGTATTCTCGTAGCTCCTTACTAGTCATGCAATGGTCAAGCATGTATTTCATAATAAATTCCTCCATTTATGTGTGGTGCATTGGATCAAACCATACACTACAATACAATAATTCCTTTCATCCCTATATAATCTAATACATAACTATTGGGATGTGTTTGATAATCCTTGATGTTTTCTTAAATGCAAAATATGATTGACCATACTACTGATTTAATTCTGAGGGAGTTAGTACCTAATGCACCCAACGATAGGTTTTAGTATTCTAAAGTACCATCACATTGTCCTGGACATGTGGACTTGGTTTCAATGTTTGAAACTAATAGCGAACATGACACTACCTTAGTCTTTTTTACATACAATGTTTGGTTCTTGGCAGACTTGAAGGTACCATGTGTGAGGATGGAAGGATTGTGGGATACTATTGAACGACATCATGCTCATTTTATTCATTTTCAATAAATCATTCAAAATATGTATAATCTATTTAAACATTCCAAGTTGTCAGATAAGTACAAGTGTTTAGTTTCTCAACAACATGATGTGATGTGATCATACTTTTACATGCACTTAAACAACATACATATTGATGAATTCCATTGCAAAACCTACAAAACTTCAATTAGGGGAAAATAATTATGTATTACAGATGTAGACACTGGCACGAGTCAACAACTACTGGTAACTATCACTCACTTAGCAAGTATTTTCCTTGCTCCTCCAAAATGGAATCAAATGTATAATGTAGAGTGTGTATGTTAGGAAAATGAATATTTGAATATATTGAAAACTCTAGCAAATGTCATTTTCAGTGGATATAAGAATTGGTATGATAATAAGGATGGTTCTCCTTCTCTTCCTAAGGGATGTTATAATGTTTGGGTGAATCTCATATATTGTCCAAAAGAATGGCCATATGACACTAAATCTCATCAAATTCTACATAGACATCATATCCTGCAAAAGTTTCAAGATATAATATTACATGTAATATTCCTTTCCTACGAGGCATCGTTACTAATCCTAGGAAACAAATAGAGTAATAACAACTTATACTTGCCTCCATTTTCTCCAGCACTAATATCCAAAATGCAAAGGATTTCCTTGATCATATGGTGTCTACCAATATGATATCAATGGCTTCATGGTGGTTGCTACAGATATTTGCATAAGGGTTAGGGTAGTTACCACATAAGGATCATAAGGAGATTTCCCATTACGTTTTACTCCAATTCAACCTAGGTCTATTTCCTTCAAAGACAAGGTATCCGTCATTAGGGAAAATCTTGTTTAACCACAATGATAAAAAAATGCTCAAATGCTCAATGAAAATGACCTAGATTATGTTATCATGATGCTTGTTGATATATGCAAAATATCAACATGTGTTGAGATTGCTCAGTGATACCTAGACAATGATTTTGTTACTAATGCAAAAATATTTATTAAAATGACAATTTTTTTGGTGCACAATAGCCATACCAAAGAATTAACTTTAAATTATAGGGGTTTTTATGCAAAAATTTTGAATATGAAAAAATAATTTATGGAAGTTACACTTCTCTCTTATGTGATATCATGGATCGAAAACCACCAATTTTTAGACTAGTGGATTGATAAGGGTCCCCTCAAACAAGTAAAAAATGCTATTGTAACATGCACTATTCTTACAATCGTCGAACTGTAGCGATCCAAGGTGATTGATACATGTGACAAGGACATGTATCACATATATTCCAAATTGAATAGCTACCCATCGTTATAGAAGTTTTATATAAAAAATATTCTTCGAAAGATAAAAAATTGTGGAGTTGATGAACTCAAACCCCATCGAAACACACACCTATCGAAAAACCCAACTGTTATGGATCCTGCTATGATTGAACATAATCTTTTGAGTGCAAGAAATCTTTATACCAATATCGACTTTAAAGATATGGGCACATTATCCAAGGAAACCAAAGTTTACTTCCTTATTCCTAGGCATAACCTTCATTCTATTGTTTCATTGGAAGGATATTCCACAATAAATAGCGATCACCTTCTAGTTGGACATTCACTTGGACATTCACTTTTGGATTAGACAAAGCTAAAGGGTAAAAGTGTGGGTCGTATATCGAGCCATGATATGTTTCCTCACATTCTCTTCTACATAGGTCTTCTTGCCAAAACCAGATGATAGTCTATGGGCTCCACAACATATGCTTGTCTACAAGACACAACATACTAATAGTTTCTTTGTCTCTTTGTCTCTTCTACATAGGTTTTGTCTCTTCTACATAGGTCTTCTTGCCAAAACCATCTAATCGTCTATGGGCTCCAAAACATATGCTTGTCTGTACAAGGCACAACATACTATTAGTTTCTTTATAAATGTGGAGTGTATAATCTTTCCTAAAGCAGGATGAAAGTGAGGAGCTTGCAAATTAACATAGGGGTAATTCATATCATTTATTGAGTAGTAGAGTGACTTGATATTATTGTATATTTATTTTTTTATTATTGTTTCGTTTTTAGAGTTTAGTATCCAATTCAATCTTTCTCAAAGAAGGATGAAAGTGAGGAGCTTGCAACTTAACATAGGGGTAATTCATATCATTTATTCAGTAGTATAGTGACTTAATATTAGTGTACATTTATTTTTCTATTATTATTTTTTTTTTAGAATTTAGTATCCAATTCATTAAGAGGGTTCTAATATTTTAAATTATATCAATTTTGATTGAAGGATTTTTAATATAAATCTATTAAAACATATAGAACTCATTGAGTTTGTTTTGTCCCAAAGATTGTCTTGAGTTTTCTCAATACTCTATTTTTTTGTTTAATATACAAACCTTATGATTCTTGTTTTAATGTAATGATTATTTAATAAATGAAATTTTAAAATAATTTTAACTAGGACAAACACATTTTATTTAATATTAATAAATTATATTTATTATTTAATAAATTATATTTATTATTTAATAAATATAATTACTAAATAATTACTTAGCTAATAACATTGGAAAATAAATATAATTAAAAAAAATACATTATACTTGTTAATTATAAGCTTAACATAAATATAAGAGTATATTAATAATATGATCATATTTCCATCTAATTGCATTTTTATTAGTTATCATATATTAAGGTAATAATAATAATAATATAATATTTTATTATCTCCAAACTTAAAGATTATGTTATTAATTGGAAGTTTAAAATAATAATATTATAATATTTATATATGATCTTAACATATAAGATAACATATATATTTTATATGGTGAAATTAATAATAAATCATACTATTTATAAAATATCATATCCAAATTAACAACCATATATTGTTAAAATATTTTTATGTTTTCATAAATATCACTAAATCATAATAGTTATTTAAAAAATATGATTAAGAAAAAAAATTATTAAGTAATAATATTTTATAACAATTATAATCATTATTTAAAAAATCATTTTACAATCTTACAATATATTTTTATGTTTTGATAAATATACAATATTAATAAATCATAGTTGTTATTTAACAAATATGATTAAGCAAAAATATTATTCAAGTAATAATATCTTACAACAATTATAATCATTATTTAGAAAATCATTTTACAATTAAAATTGCCAAATACTTAAGTTATTAATAAAAAAATTAAAAAAATATTTATTTATATATATTACGTAATTTCTAATTAATGATAATGATGAATTTAATTACATTCTAGTGGGTGTAACTTTAGTTTATAAGACTAAAAAAATTAAATTTAATATTTTGATTCATGGTATTATTTTATATAATTTATATAATTTTACAATTAAAATTGTCAAATACTTAATTTATTAATAAAAAAATAAAAAAATATTTATTTATGTATATTAAGTAATTTGTAATTAATGATAATGATGAATTTAATCCAGTGGGTGTAACTTTAGTTTATAAGATTCAAAAAATTAAATTTAATATTTTGATTCATGGTATTATTTTATGATGGAATAATTTATAAATGAAAATTTTAGTTTTTTTTTTTTAATTAATAGCTATAAATAATTATATTGGTTATTTAGAAAATAATCATTTTACAATTAAAATTGTGAAATAATTTGTTAATAAGGTTTTGATGTGTTTTCACCTATAAATAGAGGCCTAAAAAAAGAAAATTTTAGAATTTGGAAAGTTCCATGTAATATTCAATTATTAACGGTGAAGACCCAACAAGTTTTCCATCAACATTATCTCTCCAATTCTTCATAATGAAATTCTAATGGAGATAGATTATTTTTTATATAAAAAAGAAAAAAACAAAATAATCTAGATATTAAAACAATATTAAAATAAGGAAAATACTTATGTCAATATTCTCAATAAATATATATGTCATTCTTCTCTCACATACTGCTAGTGTCCCATTCTTAGTCATTTTTTGGTTTTCTTAATTCTCCACTCTCCACACCTTATACTTAGTCATTTTTTCTTCTTTCCACTCTACTCTCCTTCCTTACTACTCTCCATACTTAGATGTTTTTCCAATCCTCCACACCATTTCCATATTTAACTATTTTCTACACTTAGTCATTCATTTCCGTTTTCATTATCCACGTTGTTCATTTTAATGTTTTATTTCCATGTTCATTTTTATAAATCATTTTCATTTTATATTTTCCATTGACCATTTTATTTTCCATTTTCCATTTACCATTTTACTCTTCCTTTTTCCATTTCTTTTTTCAATTTTACATTTTTCATATTTTCATTTTCCATTTTATATATTTCATATTTCATTTTCTTATTTTCACATAAATCTCTTTATGAGAGTACAACATGTCATAAACCACATGTCCCTAGGTTCGTAGACCCCAATGGCGCTACCCTAAATTTGCACCTCTATTTTTGCATCTTAAAAAATTGCTATTTACAGTTAAATATGTAGTTGTTTTCTTCAGATGTCAATGCACAACCACTGCCTATTCCACTTACCCCTTTTTTTCTTACATGCTCGTAGACCTGTAGTTCCACATTCTAGAAAATGTATATCTTACATTCACGACCCAAAAAATGACTCTCTCTCTATAATTAGCCAATTCTCCCATTATGGATGCATGACTAAGTCCCTTTCACATTTTTCCATTCCCTGTATCTTTTGTCCTGCATGATCATAGACTTACAATCCCTAATTCTACATAATCCACTTTTCATTCCTCGTTTCACACCTCCATACTTAACCATTCTTCATCCACCATGACATCACACCACCATTTCCCATTGTATTTATTTTATGTGCCACATCAACCACCACTTGTATGAACATGCAACTATTATTAAAGTGGTGAATATTCCATAAAGCATGTAATACATTTAAAAATATTGTCATGGAGGCTAAAACTTTTAAATAAGAATTACAATGGTTAAACATTAGAGAAATACTTGGTAAATTAAATAAGAACTAATATTCCAAGCTATAAATATTGAGAGTGGCACCACTTATTACCAAGGCTAGAAAACAATGTAAATACTGTCAAGTAAGAGAAAGGAATTGTATTAAAAGGATATAGTAAATACACTTGGACATGAATATCAAAAGTTCCAGTGGTTATGAGCTTACAATTACTATGATGCCCTCTCTCTTTCTAAGAAGAAGACACACCAATTTACAACTTCAGACATAGTCCTTGTTGGTTGTGTTCCAGAAGTAATATATTTCAAACAACTTGTCTAGTGGTGTGAGAATAAATTCAATTTAGAGAAGATAATGATCTATCTCCAAGGAAAACAAGCTATCTCCTTAGCTCCTTCAATATTTACTAGAATGTTATAGCTTTCTATGCCCACCGTGCAATTCAAGGGCGAAGAAGCTCATGAATTCCTCAAACAACACAAGGGGGGGGGGAAGAATGCCTTCATAAATATTTTTTTGACCCAAGTAATAACACTATTGCTTCCAAGATTAAGGCAAGTTCCTTGAAATAACCATAAAAAGAAGGTTTGTAGTAAAGTGTTACTCACAACGAACATGTATAGATTGCAATGTGAAATTTTTTTCATAGTGCAATATTATATACCATAAGAATTATTTTGGCAGTAACATCTCAATTGAACTCTGAATTTTCCATTAAAATACCAAATCATACTTTTTGAATAGTTTCTTAGATAAGGTATTTATGGAGAAACCACTTAGTTATGAAGTTGTGGGTGAACAACACAAGGTTTAAAGTTTAAGAATGGTCCATACACACTTAAGCAATATAATCCCACTCCTTATGCCATAACCAATAATGGAGATGAATTATTGATTTCTATGTCATCTCCAATAGTAAAAATGAATTTTTTATTATGTAGCTATATGTATATTATTTAATTTACATTTTAAATGGAAAGTTGTTGACTAATTTGAGAATAAGATTTAGGCTTAATGTGTAACAACCCCACATTACCACCACCAAAGGATGTACAACAGGTCAGTTATATATATATCTATATATATCTATATATATATACCAGGGTTGTGTTAGGAATTTAAACATCACTAATTAGTCAACATCGTCGACACATCAATCACATAAATGAATGAAAAAAAAAATAGTAATCTGATACTACACAGGGTCGACATATCATCCCCATGTGTCATGACACATATATCAATGTATTAAAATAATAATTACATCTACCAAACACCAAGGCATTCTACCATTAATAATGACACATTACAATACGAAACCTAAACCTTCAATGCAACTCTTAAGGACCATCAATCCATCAATTCTAATTCACAATTAAACATGAGGCACAAGTAACCATCATCGTTGTATGTCATACATAAACATTAAATATATTCTACCCATGAGGGTAATAATTCATGAACATTCTCATGTTAACTTAAGAAAAGACGTGAGATTAAACTTTAATTAATCCATTGTGCGAGTAAATTAATCGCATAAATTCCACATAGAAAATTATAAATTAACCATCATACATTAGAAAATTTTAAAGGTGCAAGGGTAAAGGTCACTGCTTTTATCATACATGACAGTAAGTAAACTTGCGCAAGGTGTCTAGGGACCATACCATCCTTCAACATTGTTTTTATGTGCACGACAAGTCATTCGTCTAGACCACATTACTTTTCATTACTTTCCAGTTCACCTAAGAAGGAGTAGTTGACCATTACATTTAGGGAAAAGAAAGGGTGGTTAAGTTCTAAGCATTGAGGGATAAAAAAAACAAATCAACCAATAAATCCCACAATCAATTGAATGGACCAAGATGATAAAAAAAAACTGAAGAGAGGTACTCTAAATTTCTCCTAAAAAGAAACATATGAAATCACTTTTAATCAATAATCTGAAATGAAAGAATAACCATCGAATGAAGAATTAAGAACCTTAACTCTCTCATTGTAAAGACAACACCTTACCCTTCTCATTACTAGTGACAATTAAAATAGTAACCTGGGCCAACAATAACGTTAACCCTTCTCCTTTCAACTGACCATTAAAGGGATTATCTTTTCTCATTCCAAGAATGATAAATGTTAAGTTTTTCATGATTGTGGAGACCACCAATTGTAACATTCTCCATTATAAGACTATTATAGACAACCAATTTTCTTAACCAAAATTCAAGAAGAAGGTTAATAATACACTTCCAGTCATAAAAACATTTATGGAAAATGTAGACAACTAAGCATCAACATACATTCCAGTCATAAAATTAATTTATGAAAAATGTAGATAGCCAAGCATCGTTACAGGAGATCTGATAACCCGATGTTCAACGCAGGCTATCAGGAATAGGGTATCAAATAACATGCTCTCGTCAATGCACATCGTGGTCACTAAATTCATTTTGCCAACATTATTGCCATTTAGTTGGAGGTTATTAAATGCTTTGCTATCAGTTGACCGTTTGCTAGATTTAACACTGAACATAAAGGTGTTGAGTAATTAAATTATATGTTGTCGTTAAAAATCAGAAAGGTAGAATTATTAACAGGTATCTACGTCATGCAATTTAAGATAAAGGAAATTAATGTGGACCTATAAATAGCTGGAATAAAATCACAGTCAAATCCGATTGAGAAATTACTGGCGAAGAAGATACTACAGACTTCTAAAGGTAAGGGAAAACTATAGTGTGTTAAAAATGCTCAGGGTGCAAGCGGTCCAAGGGCTATCAGTTAGCTATACATTTCCAGTCAACAATCAAGATTAGGCTGCCAACAGTCATGGAATTGCTATCCAATAATCAAGTAATTCAGAAGTAAATAGTAACTGTCTAAGCTATCCAGCACTGTTAGACCATCAAGAATATTGTCCAACCGATTGCCAACAAGATTTGTCACTGCCAAAATATTTTACAGTTATCCCCAAAAATGGAATTCCAGACTCGAGTGCTATGTAAGGGAAACACGTCGACTGTTTAAGGCATTCCAACACCCTTATAGCTATACCCTACCCTGTACATGTATAGCTCCATCCACAGCCTATCCACGATTATATATATATATATATATCATCCTTAATATCAAAGGGAATCTAGCATCGATCAAAAAAACATTTAAATTATAAAATTTAAGAGATAAAACATGATAATTAACTGGTTTATTTAAGACGTAACACAAGACTCATCAAGAGAGTGGGCGGAGTTTAACATCAAGGCAGGGAGGTAATTCACTACAAATGCAGTCCCAGAAGTGTAGAAAAACACGCTCTGTAAATCGGGAGGAATGACCAAAAAGAAAGGGGCAACTTCTCAGTGGAAAGGGTGTGTGACTTCGAAGTCCAGTGGTGGGCAAATTCACCTTCAGGCCTGTTAATTTGTAGAGGGAAAAAAAAACACAACATCTAACAAAAAAGATAATTGCTAGCAAATTCTCACAGTTGTTGAGTTTAAATAGAAGAGAGGTGTTGAGTTTGTTATCAAAACATCGATTCCAGTCAACAAAATTGGAGTATTACCCACCCAAAAGTTATTGGCTTTATCTCAACATAGTTTGCACCAAAAAAATAAAATAAAGGTTGAGTGAATAGTAGTGGTTATCGCAACCATTACAACAGTAAAAAAATTGCAACATAAGTAAAAGGAACAATATCAAATTGCCATCAAAAAAATAAAACGCAGAGGTAAGGTATCAAGCAGAGCCCAAGAAAATGCAGGGATTAATCGTAGAAGACAATAGGTGGTTCGTTGTCGGAGAAAAACCACCTCAGAGGTAACAACGCAGCAAGGCGCAAGACCATCAATTAGCCAAGAAACATTAGAAGGGGGTAGACGACAGATAGGTTCATCCTTTTGCCATCATCCTCGCATAGAAAAGTAGGGCATTGAGATCCATAGGTCTTTTAACGCTAAGGTGAGGATCGTAGATCAGGCTCCTAGATGACTGCTCATGTGAGGACTGATGAGCTAGGGATGAAGGATAAACAACCTCAAGGTCACAATAAACACACAGGGTGGTCATGATTGGCCGGGAAACGACGACCAGAGGGAAATCAATCAACCAATCAATCAGCTAGGCTACAAAATTTTCAATCATGAACTAGACAAGTAGTTTACCTACCCAATAAACATGCAGATCTAAATCATAAATACTACCACAATCTATCATTCAACAAAGAAACCATACCATTTCCTATTCACCCTTTCTGAGTGACATCTACGTGCTCTGTGTAGCTCCCGCTTGTTGACTGACGAGACTTCACCGATACCTCCTAGCCAACGCTAGGGGTACTCTTCTTCCCCCTTATCCCCTCGATCTGCAAAGGGGCCACACACACTATCCATAGATTTCAACTAGCTCCTAGCTTGCCTCGTAAGGCCGAGCTACCACTCCTCTCCGAGCTGGGTTTTTCCAACTCCCACAAGTAAATAAGTCAAGATGATATTTCTATAGCGTAACGTTACACAAACAGAAGATGGTCCTTCATCCTTCTCCTTCCTTCATTTTATATATTTTTCGACTTCCTTCCTTTCCTAAAATCTCATTTAATTAAAGTTTTTAAAAATAACTTCCTAAAATTTCTTCTCCGTAGAAGTGTCACCCATCCCCTTCATTCCTCCATTATTTAATTTCTATAATTAATTATTTATCTTATTTCCCTCACCCACCTAGAGTTACTCCCAGAATCACTCCTAGGTGTCTCCAAATTCCCTCACAGGTTTTAAAGGCTTTCCCTACTATGAAATTGTTAATTCAGTTTAAAATTAGAAAGCTCTTAAATGGTAGACTCTTACTAAGTTGGCTTTCCGCTTTTTCCTTTAAGATCCTCTTTTTCCCTTTTTATGTTACCTCCTTCCCCTAGTTTCCTGATTTTTTATTTTCCCTCTTTCCCATTTTTATTAGAGCTCAAAAGGCAGTTGTGGAATTTAACCCCTTTTTCCCCTTTTATCATTAAATTAATATTTTAAAATTATCCAAATAATTAAACCATTAATTCCCTTTTTCTTTTAAATTTTATTCCAACCGATTTATATATATATATATATATTTGTGAATAACTTAAATTTCTTATTCCCCCCTTTTTATTACAAGATTTTAACAAAGGTTATAATTATTATTTGTGTGGTCCATATTTTTATTATTAATATTGTTATATATATATATATATAAATATATATATATATATATATTATAGAGGGATAAAATTTTACCACTAGCATAGTTTAGACTTAAACTTTAAATTTTTGTGCAGGGCAAAAATTAATTAGGGAAATTGTTTTAAAGTTTTCTTAACATGTTAATCGTCTTAAGGCCATCTAGGTTCATTCCTCTATCATCAACAATGCGACGTGCCCTTCAGGATGCACTATGTGGTCCAAGGGTGACACTCACCTCAATATGTTTCCTTTGCGCGACATGCCCTTCAGGATGCACTACGTGCTCCAAGGGTGCCACTCACCTCTTGACTAATTTGGTAGACATCAATAACCCCTAGAGTCAACACTCTGCTAGGTGAACTTGTGGGAGACGAAGGGCCTCTAAGGAATAAGTCCCCCACCTTATTGCACGCCCCTTAGAATCATCATGAGAGACTGTCGCAGTCTGCCCTTACGACATTGTGGGTCCTCTCAAACTAGGTAATCGTTAACCTACAATTCGAGCCACGACGAGAGTGCTAGTAGGATGTGGTAGGGTTGTTGTGCACACCTCTCCTTCAACATCTCTGGTAGTCGTGTGTGACCCCTTTACTCCATATGTGAGTCTGGTTGGCAAGCTATCTTCATCTTGCATCATCAACAAATCATATCAGAACATATCCATATCATATCATCCAATCAGATTCACTAATATCACAGTAAAACAATCAAATCCCAATGGCACACTCCTTGACTGGATTCAGAGTCCAAGGGGTTATGTCGATGCCTCTGCATCCCCAAGGTCCAAAATCCTGCATACTCAGTAAAATTGAGTGAATAGCACCTGTCCATGTCAAGTGGTAAAACAACACATCATCAACCCATACCGCCTCATAATCAAAATCAAAAGTTTATTAACATAATAATCTGGATCACTTGCGAGAAAGTGTCCTCATATAATAGGTTCGCTCAGTGTGCCAGAGAGGGATGTTACATACACCTCCTCTTCGTCTAAACTTCGTCCCAAAGTTTCACAGTATAAATGCTGAAATAAAGTGTATGACAGTATCATATGTCTATCTATCAAACAGAAATGGAAATTACTGGCGCATATCATATGCGTCCTCCCAGGTTGCTGAGTGTGGACTATATTTTCCCCAATAGACCTTGACCTGATCTACTGTTTGATGCCGTATATGTCGAATGTGATGATCCAAGATGCGGGTTGGATCAGCTGTGAGCGCCCCCTCATTTGACACTTGCCAGGTGCTCAAGTCAAAACATGTGTAGGATCACTAAATAAATGTTTAAAATGGAGACGTGAAATACATTGAGCAAAATGCCTCAAGAATTAGTCAAGGCTAGTCAATAGGCCATGGGCCTCTCCTTTCCACAATATCATAGGTTACAATGAACCTAGGAAATAGTTTAGCCCCTTTTTTCCAACTGGATCGAACTCTTATGCAGTTTCAACCACAAGTATACTCGATCGCCACATCGTAACTATGGTCGACATGACGCACATCAACATAACTCTTCTGTCAATCCTGTGCTTCTTAGATCCTTTGTATTATTGTTTTCATTTTCTCTTCCATTTCTTGGATCGCTTGTAGTCCCACCAAGACCCTATCCTCAAGCCAATCCCATCTCAAAGGTGTCTGACACGGTCGCCCGTAGAGAAACTCGAAAGGCACCATCTTAATGGTGCTCTGGTCACTGTTAATGTAAGTGAACTCCACTAGTAGCAAGAATTCTTTCGAACCCTTTTGTTGGTCCATCATGTAAATGCACAACATTCCCTCCAAGGTTTGGTTGGTTCGTTCGGTCTACCCATCAGTATCCGGGTGATATGAAATACTAAAGTTGCATTGGGTTCCCAAGGCCTCTTGGAAACTTGTCCAAAATCATCTAGTAAACACTGATCCTCGATCAGATATAATCCTCGTAGGCACACCATGCAGCCTCAAAATCTCACTGATGAAAACCCACAGGAATAAAGTGAGCACTCTTCGTCAGAGTGTCTACTACTATGAAAATTGAGTCATGTCTCCTTGCCATTAGTGGCAATCCAACAATAAAATCCATCAAAATAACCTCCTATTTCGATTCTAGAATAGCATGTGGTTGTAGTAATCCTGCTGGGTGTCTATGTTAAGCCTTTACCTGCTGACATTCTACACAACTGGCCACCTAGTGGACTTTGTCTGCCTTCATTCCCTTCTAAAAAAATAAGGGTTTAAGGTCTGCCCTCATCTTCATGACTCCCAGGTGAGCCAAGTAAACTGGTATATGAGCCTCACTTAGGATAAACATCCTCAACTCGTTGTTCAATGGTACATAGATCCAATTTTTAAAACTCCATAAACCATCGCTATCAAAATAAAATCATTCAAATCATGGTACCATTATTGTGTTTTGTCCGATAAAACCCTCGACCTCTTGTACCAGTCATCGTCACACTGTAAAGTTAGAATCCTTTCACGTAGATTCATCTGAAGAGGCAACACCAAAAATATGTGTGTTCTTTGACTCAATGCATATACTACTTAGTTCATTGTTCCTTTTATGTAAGTAATCTCAAAGTCGTATTCGCTAAGAAATTTTGACCAATGTTGTTGTTGCACGTTCAGGTCGCCTTGCATAAATATGTGTTGTAGTACATAGTGGTCAGTCCTTAGTTCAAATTTTCGTCCAAACAAGGTAGTGTCTCCCAACCTTCTAGGCATATACGATGGCTAACAATTCCCAATCGTGCATCGCGTAATTCTCCTCATGCCTTCTTAGTTTCCTCGAAGTGTAAGTGATCACCCGTCCGTCTTGCATCAAGACTTCGCCTAAGGCTTCCTTGGATGCATCAGTGCATACCAAGAAGCCTGTGTCCATGTCTGGGACCTTTAGTATCGGTGTTGTTGTCAACAACTCCTTGAGCCTCCGAAATGCTCCCGTGCATTTCTTGGTCCCAACAAACTTCTTGTTTTCTTCTGCAATTCCATGATCAGATTTGCTATCTTTGGAAACCCCTCGATGAACCGTCAATAGTATCCTGTTAAACCCAAGAATCTATGCACTTTCGGGACATTTGTTCGTGCAGGCCATTCCCTAATAGTCTTGACCTTAGATGGATCCATGATGATGCCTTCCCCGAAGATGACATGCCCTAAGTAGTGAATCCTTGATTGATAAAATGAGCATTTGGACAACATACCATACAATTTGTGCTCTCGCAGAAACTGTAGTACCAAGTGCAAGTGATCGTCATGCTCCTCTATCGTTTGAGAGTAGATCAAAAAATCGTCAATGAATACTTGGACGAAATTGTCCAAGTACTCACGGAACACCCCATTCATCAAACTCATAAATACCCCTGGGACATTTGTTAGTCCAAATGGTAAAACAGTAAACTCGTAATGTCCAAACCTCATCTTAAAGGTGATCTTAGGGATGCCATCCTCCTTGATCTGTAACTGGTGATACCCTAATCGCAAATCGATCTTGGAGAACACCATCGTGCCCTTCATTTGATCGAACAAATCATCAATTATCGGCAATAGATATTGATTCTGGATCATGGCCTTGTTCAATTGAGCCTCCACCATCCATCCTTCTTTCATATGAAAATAACAGGTGCACCCCATGGTGACACACTAGGAAGTATCAGTCCCAGGTAAAACAACTCCTTCAGTTGCATTTTCAACTCTTGTAACTTTGGGGTCGACATCCAATATGACGTTCTTTCTATTGGTTCAATCCACGTTTTAAGTATATTGTCAACTCCAATTCCCTCTCTAGCAACATCTCAGGTAACTCCTCCAGAAAGACGTATGCAAACTCTCTCACCATCGGTAGGTGTTCTAGACCTTCCGCTACTCCCTTTTTATTTAATTCAAGGATCGCATAAGGATTACATCCCTTGCACATGCTCTTCTACAGCTGCAAGGAAGAGATCAACCTCAAGGAAACTCCTTGGTTTAGTCCTACAAACACACGTCTCTATCCCTCATCATCGACCAAGCTCAACATTTTCGTGTTACAATTGAGTATCGCCTCATGCAACTCCGATGAGTCCGTATCAATCACGACAACATAAGATCCTAAGATCGTGATGTACAGGTTGGCCCTTGTGACAAACTCTCCCAGGTTAAGGAAACATCCCGTAACCTTTCCTCCAACCTTCTGTTTGGCTCCTGAAGCCATCTCTACAAGGATAAACTCATCTTGTTCGACTGCCTTTACCTTAATCCTTTTTAGCGCTGCAACAGAGAGGAAACTCTCGGTAGCAGCCAGATCTATCAAAATACTAAGGGTCTAGTCAACGACGGTACCTATCATCTTGAGCACAATCGACTGATGCTCTGCCTGGCTATTATTCACCACTGCATTAATCCAACGGGCCTTGCCAAAACTCCCATGGTAGTGGGTCTGACTGATACAGATGCTCCATCCCTTTCCTCTGGGCGGTAATGATGGTAATGTGGCTCCCCACAATCCAACATACTTTCATTGATTTAGTAATATTGGTACTCGAAGTAGAAGATGAATTCTAACAATAAGGCCAAACTTGAATTCCTTGACCTTAAGTTTTTGGGAAAAGATGCAAAGCATACATAAACACTCTAAAATTGGAATCACACTTGGGCACCATGTATCTGACTTGTCGCAGGGCATCAAACTCGTTGAGATAATGCTCAACGAATTCCTCAGAAATATACCTCTCTTAGAACCGTTCCTCGAACCATTCCCATGACACGTCATCTACGGTCAAGTTCAAAAGAGGTAGGAGCATCTTCTTCCATGGAAGAGTTTTTCCTTTAAGTTGGAATACCACCACGTGGACCTTCATGTTGGAGGTCATAAGTGAAAAGCGTGAAGCACCACGTCTTTCTCTACAACCGTGCCTCAACAACACTGCCATCCGTGACACTCATGGATGCTAGAACTCAACTCTCTCTTGTCCTTGGTGGAAGAAAACAATACTGCTAGGGTGTGTTGTAGACCCTCCAGGGTATAGGTTCCCTTGCCTCAACTCAGTACCAATGGTGAATCAAGGCCCTTTGATAAAAATTGAAAGGGCCTTGTCCCACCAATGTCTCCCTTACAACTAGCAAATATAGCCCAAGGACTTCTACTTCCCCTTGGGGGTTTGAATTTGAGGGTACAATAACTTCTTTAGGTCTCGCACCTCCTTCCACGACACCATTGCATGAACCTCTAAGGCGTCCTCTAAATGCGATCCCACAAGGACACACTAAGGTTTTTAATTAATGCAAGGGTTAAAACTCACGGGTTATTGTAGTGGAAGCCTGGTGATCCACAGTTGCAGGGTTGAACCCACTGTGATACCACATGTAACAACCCCACGTTACGACCACCAAACGTTGTACAACATGTCATTTATATATACATATATATATATATATATATATATTTTACCAAGGTTGTGTTAGGAAATTAAACATCACGAATTAGTCAACATCGTCGACACATCAATCACATAAATGAACAAAACTAAAATTTAGTAATCCGATACTACACAGGGCCGAAATATCATCCCCATGTGTCATGACACATATATCAATGTACTAACATAATAATTACATCTTTCGAACACTAAGGCATTCTACCATTAATAACGACGCATTACAATACAAAACTTAAACCTTCAACGCAACTCCTAAGGACCATCAATCCATCAATTCTAATTCACAATTAAACATGATGCACAAGTAACCATCATCATTGTCTCTCATACATCAACATTAAATATCTTCTACCCACGAGGGTAATAATTCATGAACATTCTCACGTTAATTTAAGCAAATGAATGAGATTAAACTTCAATTAATCCATTGTGTGAGTAAATTAATTGCATAAATTCCACATAGAAAATTATAAATTAACCATCATACTTTAGCAAATTTTAAAGGTGCAAGGGTAAACGTCACTGCTTCCTTCATACATGACAATAAGTAAACTCGTGCAAGGTGTCTAGGGTCCACACCATCCTTCAACATTGTTTTTATGTGCACGAGAAGTTGGTCGTCTAGGCCACATTACTTTTCATTACTTTCCATTTCGCGCAAGGAGTAGTTGATCATTACATTTAGGGAAAAGAAAGGGTGGTTAAGTTCTAAGGCTTGAGGGATAAAAAAAACAAATCAATCAAGATATCCCATAATCAATCGAATGGACCAAGATGATAAAAACAAAGTGAAGAGTGGTACTCCACCTTTCTCCTAAAAAGAGACATACGAAATCACTTTTAATCAATAATCTGAAATGAAAGGATAACCATCGAATGAAGAATTAAGAACCTTAACTCTCTCTCATTCTAAAGACAACACCTTACCCTTCTCATTACTAGTGACAATTAAAATAGTAACATGGGACAACAATAACGTTAACCCTTCTCCTTACAAATGACCATTAAAGGCATTAGCTTTTCTCATTCCAAGAATGATAAATGTTAAGTTTTTCACGATTGTGGAGACCACCAACCGTAACATTCTCCATTCTAAGACTATTAAAGACAACAAATTTTCTTAACCAAAATTCAATAAGAAGAATAATAATACACTTCCAGTCATAAAAGCATTTATGAAAAATGTAGACAGCTAAGCATCAACATACATTCCAGTCATAAAATTATTTTATGAAAAACGTAGACAACCAAGCATCGTTATAGGCGGTCTGATAACCCGTCGTTCAATGTGGGCTGTCAAGAACATGGTATCAAATAACATGCTCTCATCAATGCACAACGTTGTCACTAAATTCATTTAGCCAACATTATTGTCATTTAGTTGGAGGTTATTAAATGCTTTGTTGTCTGTTGATTGTTCGTTGGATTTAATGCTGAACATAAAGGTCCTGAGTAATTAAATTACATGTTGTCCTTAAAAATCAGAAATGCAGAATTATTAATAGGTATCTACGTTGTGCAATGTAAGATAAAGGAAATTAATGTGGTCCTATAAATAGATGGATTAAAATCGTAGTCAAATCCGATTAAGAAATTATTGGTGAAGAAGATAGTACAAACTTCTAAAGGTAAGGCTGAACTATAGTGTGTTAAAAACACTCAGGGTGCACGTGATCCAAGGCCTATCAGTTAGCTATCGATTCCCATTCAACACTCAAGATCAGGCTGCCGAAAGTCATGGAATTTCTATCCAGCAATCAAGTCATTCATAAGTAAATAGTAACTGTCTAAGCTATCCAACAATGTTAGACCATCAAGAATATTGTCCAACCAATTGCCAACAAGCTTTGTCACTACCAAAATATTTTACAGTTATCCCCAAAAACGGTATTCCAGACTTGAGTGTTGTGTAAGGGAAAGACGATGATTGTTTAAGGTATTCCAACACCCTTATCGATATACCCTACCCTATACGTGCATAGCTCCATCCACAGCCTATCC
>ML811372.1:81977-124571 GCA_009831015.1 Picea engelmannii | reverse complement strand
GAGAGGTCATGGGCAGCGATAGAACTCGATATAACCATCCAAGAACAAAGGGAAGAAAGACAGAGACAGTTGAGAAACTGATTCTGATCTGGTTTTCTTTGTTTCTTAGCTTTAAAAGCATTATCATATTCGGATGCCTAGACTGTGTGTTTTATAGCCTTAAAACACAAACTCTGGAACAACAGTGGGAAATAAGGGCGAAGGAGATCCACATTGAACACTGGGTGTAGGCCAAGGAAAGGAGGAATGTTGAGCTCAAAAGAATTATCCCCCATAGCCTTGGTGATAGTGTACAGTCCATAATGGAGTGGGTGAAGCTTCCGATGGGGTCTTGTAAGGCGTTCTTTCTGCAAGTGCAACCAAACTTTGTCGCCCACCTAAAACTTATGCAGCACCCGATGTTGATCATGGCGTTGTTTGTACTTGTCATTGGACTTCTGATCAGAATCTAGACTAGGGGTCTAAAATTTGCTCAATTTTCAAAGTGCTCGAAATGCGATGAAAATGGTACCATTGTGTCCATCTCGTTCTCCTGATTCCGGCGGTATATTTATTTTCATAAACGGAGTCCGTATGGAGAAGTTATCGCGATCTGTTCGAATCGCCAAACAGGAAAAAAAAGGGGTGCTGACTAGGCAAGCCGTACAGCTGACGTGGCATAGGGCCATACAGTGTTGACGTGGTGATCGTACAGTGACAGGGTGCATAGTGATGTGGCGATCTATGATTGGTTACATCTGAACGATTCGAATGGCGACATGTGGCATACTTCAGGCAAATGGAAAGGTGCCACGTGGCACCCATTTATAGGTTGTTGGTGTTTGTATGGTTTGATAAAATTATTTGGAGGCCGCGGGGTTCGACCCCCAGACCTCCCCATCCATTCAAATCTTTAACAAATGTTAGTCTACCAACGCGCCACGTTATGTGTTTTATTAAACACATGTTGAAATATTGTTATATTTTGAATTGGTTTACTATTTGGCGCGGGGCTAGGGCTGGGGCTAAGCCCCAGCCCCCGGTCACACTTCCCGTTCATATAACCCTGATTTCTGATGCCTGGTGCATGGGATTGAATTATGGTTTTAAGCCACGGTTTGATTACAAGCCATGTGACCTATTGCATTTGCAAATGCGCGCGGTTTTAAACTTACACACGGTCACATTGTTATGCGCCATATGACCTTTCCTTTGTCAATGGGCGCGCAGCATTGTGGTAATTTGAATATGTTAATACACGGTTCCATATATTTCATATGACCACATATTATTATTGACCATATATTTATGCCAATCGCGCGGGTGTATTGAGTTTGCATATAACCATATATTATATATATGTGTTATATATAGTATAAACTATGACCAACAGATATCGCGCGGGGTCTCTGTTGTGTTTTTAAACATGGTTCTATGCCACAAACATGTGACCATATTTATATATGCGTGGGGTATTCAAACGGTTAACCTTATGCACAGGACGCTTGTCATTTCAACATTGAACGGTGGCACGTAGCCCCTTGGTGCACGGGGAACGTGGCCATATGGTTCCCCCATGCGCCCAACACCTCCGACTTGGGGGGCTTTAGTTTCGTTAACCATTCGACAAATTGGCGCATTTTGTGGGACGCACATGGGGGCTAGGTTTTGTGACCGAAAACGCTCAGAGGCTAGGTTCACTTCACAAAGGTGCAGAATGGGAACGAGTAACAGAGCTTGAAGGGGAAAAATGGCAGAGGCCATAACTTTTGAAGTTTTTGACCAAATCAGGTGTTGTAAAAGCCCAGCTAGGGGTTTTTGGACGTTATGAGTCCAATGGTGATGTTTTCACAGGAATTTGAAGACTCCTTATGCAGGTTTTTAACCATTGAATCTTGAGGAAGCTCCAGGGAGCCTTAAAGCCCTCATTGTTTGAGGCATTGCTCAGATGAGCCCATGTCCATTTTCTGAGACTGAATAGTCATTCTTGACTGTTTATTATGCTCTGAACACATTGGGATAGGTTTCAGATCCATTGGAAGACTTCTGCAGTTATTTTTGCTCCATTGAAGCTCTGGGAAGCTTGGAGGTCACATGTAGAAGAGGTCATTGCTGGATGAGCCATTGTCCATTTGCAGAGTTTTTACAGTCAAATTTGGGGTTTTTATGTATTCTGAACCCAATGGTACAGTCTGTAATTCCATTGGAGTTGAGAAGCAGCTTGTAATAATCATTTGACAAACTAATCCCAAAGATCTAAGTCCATTGAAGGAGGCTCAAGGAGATGTAGCCCAGAGAGGGGTGAACTCCTTTATCATCTTGCTATTGTTGTGAGTTTGTTGTGTTATTTGCTACACTTTATACTGCTGTGTATTTGTTGATAACACATATTTAATCTTCTAAAAGATCATTTCCTCACACATATACATTGACAAGAAGAAGCCTAACATTAACACATAAACCATCTTGCATAGTTTAACACATGAAGCAAGGTCTTGTTAAGGTTTAATTTATTGAAGTAGGGGGTGCTTGCATAGCATAACAAGTCATCCTTCTATTTTCAGATCAACTTCTGTAGGATATCCTGAACCTATTGGAAGATGTGCTAGATCCTCTCAATGAACCGGGTGGCTTTGTCAACTTCAGTTGGAGTAGGAGATGAGTCAGTCGAAGTGACCGCAAGGGGAAGTGCAACATCTATGGGACCTAATGGTTGGAATCCAAAACCCCACTTGAAAGGGCTTGTGGCCGGTTGAGCTATGCAAGGCAGGGTTGTAGCTATGTTGGACATAGGGAAGGCTCTCATCCCATGTGCGAGGGTTCTTTGAATTATACATGTGAAGGATATGCACAATCATTCTATTTAAAACCTTGGTTTG
Organism: Picea engelmannii; assembly: GCA_009831015.1. NCBI lineage: Eukaryota > Viridiplantae > Streptophyta > Pinopsida > Pinales > Pinaceae > Picea > Picea engelmannii. The sequence goes on along the minus strand of ML811372.1, from coordinate 121,713 downwards.
GCCATCTATATGGGGGTGAAAGGTCATGGATTTGGTGAGTTTGGTGTCCAGTAGTGACCAGAGGCTCGACTAGAATGTGCTGAGAAATCAACTATACCGATCTGATACAATGGTTTTTGGGATTCCAAAATGTACCCAAACTTGTTCAAAGAAGAGCTTGGCAGTCGCCTCTACTGTGATGCTCTTCTTGTAGGCAACCAGAATCGTCATCTTAGAAAAATGATCAACAACCACAAAAACACAGTCATTTCCCTACTTGGTGGATGGGAGGCTCGACATGTAGTCCATTGAGATGGATTCCCATGGCCTGTCAAGAGTAGGAAGAGGGGTGTATAGGCCCTATTTCTTAGTGGTTGGTTTGGCAATAGCGCAGACAATGTAGGACCTAATATACTTGCCGACCTCCTGTCGAAGTTTCAGCCAGTAGAAATGCTTCTGTAGCATCGTCATTGTCTTTTCGACACTGAAGTGTCATGCCACCCGACTGTAGTGGACTTCCCAGATCATCTTCACTCGCTCACTTGATGGAACAAAGATATGGCCCAGACGAATTAACAACCCATCCTGAAGATGGAAATTATCGACAACTACATTTGCACCCAACATTTGGTAGGTGGTGGTGAAGTCAAGGTTTGTCTCATAGAGTTGGGGCCATCCAAATGTCTCATGGCCGCAAGAGTCTAACACCATGGTGAGTGTTGCGACTGGTGGTCTACTGAGGCAATCAGCGACGCGATTGGTGATTCATGTTTTATACTTTATGTTGAGGTGGAATTGCTGCAAGTATGTGGACCACTTTTGATGGTGGTCATTTTGTAGTTTTCCCTATGTCTGCATGAACTGCAGTGGCTTATGATCAGTGTGGATGACTGTCTCCTTCCCAATAATGTAATGTCTCCACTGGAAGCATGCTTGCACAATGGAGTACATTTCTTTGTCATAAGTAGGTTACTTACGGATAGTATCGGACAATGTCTCACTATGATAGGCCACGGGGTGGCTGTGCTGAGTGAGAACAGCGCCCACAACATAGTCTGAAGCATATTTCTCGATCTCAAAGGGATGATGCATGTCTGGTAGTGAAAGTATTGGGGCTGAGCACAAGCGCTACTTCAAATCATCGAACGCTTGTTGTTGGGACCATCCCCACGCAAATTTTTCCTTACCACCACCCCTGTTTATTTGGCTGAGGGCCCATGCAATATGGGAGAAACCCAACATGAACCTGCAGTAGAAATTAGCAAGTCCCAAGAAGCTTCGAAGCTCAGTGAGTGTTGTTGGGGCTGGCCAGTCATGGATGACTTGGATCTTGGCTGGATCCACATGTATGCCATGTTGATCAATGATATAGCCTAGGTAATGGACCCTGTCCATGCCGAAGGATCATTTTTCCAGGTTGGCATATAGCTTGTGTTGTCGCAGGGTGTGTAGAACCTGCTGAATATGTTGCAATGTTCGGCCCAAGTCTTGTTGTAAATTAGAATATCATCCAGATACACCACTACAAAAGTATTGGTGAATGGTCACGGGATATCATCCATCATCCTCATGAAAGTGGCTGGAGCATTTTTCAAACCAAAGGGCATGACCAACCATTCAAAAAGTCCTTCCTTTAACTTGAAGGTGGTCTTCCATACATCTGTCTGTTCTATTAGGACCTGGTGGTAGCCAGACTTTAGATCAATCTTACTGAAGTATTTGGCCCCTATGAGTTGATCAAGGAGGTCATCGATTTAGGGAATCGGGTACCAGTTTCTGACAGTGATTTTATTCAGAGCCTGGTAATCAATACAAATTTGCCAGGTTCCATCTTTCTTCTGTACCAACATGATTGGGCTCCCGCAAGGTGATGAGCTGGGGCGGATGTGCCCCTTGTGGAGAAGTTCTTGGATTTGTTGTTTGATCTCCTCATTCTATAACAAAGAGCAACAATAGACTAGCCCATTGGGAAGTGGTGTGCTAGGGGTTAGATCGATGGGGTGCTTGACCTAGCAGTGCAGAGGTACCCCTGTAGGTGAGGAGAAGATATCTGAGTATTCTTCCATTACCTTATCTACTTGCTTCTGCTGTGTGGAGAGATCGGTCGTAGAGACCTTGGATGTTGTTGTGATTTTTCACTTGTTTTGAGAGAGAATCATGAAGAAGACAAACTTCCCCATCTGCGAGATGACCTTCCTGCATTGCTTAGGAAGAGATCAAGGAAATAGCACTAGGTGGGACTGCCTCGGGTATCCTCTACAATTTCCTGTTCAAAGTAATAATAACACTACGAGGCCTAGACTCATATACAACATGACATTTCCATAAATAGGGTTGACCCAAAATAACATCACAAACTTCGAGAGGAGCAACATCACACACTTGGCTTGATGTCATACTACAATCGACACTGATGGTTGACACGGAGATCACTTCCTTGGTGGAGCCATCCAATGGTGTAGGGTTGTGGGTGCGGCATTGTTGACAGGGCCAGTTGCTTGATGACCTCTACTGAGATGAGGTTCTTCTGGCTACTTCTATCAACAATGAAGTGCAGCGGGGTGCCTTTTACCCACATCTTTTAATGGAAGAGGCGCTCTCCTTATTCAGGCTCGTCTGGTTCACTAGGCTGGAGCTTGGTGGTAGAAACAGTGGCAATGGGTTCCACATCAATGATCTGTCTTCCTCTTTATAGTTCTGTCTCAGAGTTAGAGTCTGCATATGATTCATAGGCTTTCACTTCGGCCACCAGCGACTGCTTTCAGTGGCAGTCAGCAGTGTTATTCCAAGGGCTCTTATGGAAGTCGCACCACTTCCCGGTATCTTTCTTTGTCTTTCTGGTGTCCTTCTTTGCTTGTGGCTTGTACTGGTTGTCTTGATACTTCCCATATTTTCTCTGTCCTTTGTTTGATGGGTTGGGGCTACCATTTCCTGGATTTTGTTGTGAGGGATTCCCAGGCCCAAATTGTCACGTCTTTTGTTTGAGCTTCTACTCGATTTTGACGGCATATCGGTAGGCCACGCCCAAGGATGAGATGTCCAAAAATTCCATTTTGGTCTAGATGTATCTATGCAGAGCACCGTGATACTTGAGCACCACATGTATCTCTAAATATTTGATACCCAATTTGGTGTGAAAGGTATGGAAGATATTTGTGAAATCTGGCACTGCTTGGTCTCTTTCTTGCCGCAGTGTGGTCCATTTGGTATATAGGTCATCATAACTTTCGACAGGGTAGTATTGTTCCTTAATAGCATCCCTGAAGGATTCCCAGGTGGCCATGACTGAAAATAATGAGGTTTCCTCTGTTTCCTTTTGCTCACAGAAAGTTTCCCACCAATATTTGACATGGGGAACGGCTTTGAGGAGCGCAAAAGTAATCTTTTCTCTATCCAAAAATTTATGAATAGAAAAATTCCCTTCTAGTAGATTCAACCACTTGTCTATAGCATCTACATATATCTTACCTTCAAATATAGGAATCTCAAAGTTTATTTGTTCCTTGAAGGGGGCGGTGCCTCCGTTCGAAGAAGATGTGTCGCATGTTGGTAGTCACCGAAGGATTTGCGCGAAACTATCCATCCTCTCGTTCCTCTGTTGCGTGAGGGATCCCTCAATCAACAGTTTGAAAGGATATCCTGTCCCATCATGTTTTTTTTCTCCTACCATGGGAGGTCTCTTGGGCATGCGAGAGCTTCTGTCCTCAAGAGAAACAAGCTCGAGACCCAACTCTTTATACTTCGACCTCGTTGGGGACATGCATTAAGACGACAAGGAGCAGACCGCTCTAATACCACTGATCCGGATTTTATGAGTAGAACGAAATGAATACAGATTATTAACAGGTGCTTAACACAAAATAACAAAGATACAGTAAAACTGGTTTTCTATTCAATAACGAAATAAGCTGAAACTATAAAATGCAGCGGAAACAAGCTTGCTGGAATGGTGGTAGCTTATCTCTGAAAAGAGATGTGATGGAAGCATGCATTCACAAGAAGCCAGTTACAATGAGGCTCTGAAGGTGTTTTTACAATAATCCAGAATGCCAAAAACCCTAGACATCCAAAAACCTAACCCTAGGAAATGAAGCACCAAAAGTCATGTGGGCCCCGTTTGGGTAAGCTAGTACATCAACTTCTTGAGGTCGTAACTTTTGCATACGATATCCGTTTTAGGTGTGTGATAGCCTGTTGGAAATATATCGTCGAGGAGATTCATTTTGGGGGTTCAATTATGGCTTCAGATATCATTGAGAATATCGATACCGAAAAACCTTCATTTAGGCCCTCAAAATGGCCCCGGAAGTAAAAACTGCTAAAAATAGTAAATTGCCAAAAATGTCAGAAAGTTGTTTTGAGCCAGTTGGAAAAGGTGGGTGGCCACCGATATCCATATGGATCAAAATATCTCTTACTGACATTTATAATTCTCTTCATTTTCCCTGAGTTGAGTAGTTATAGATTTAATTTCTTATGATGAGCCCTTACAATATATTATTTTCAATCTTTAGTTAATTGATATTTATTGTCTTCACGATAGAATATTTCCTTTCTATCATACAAATATGGACTCCCAAGTACAATACCACATATATCTAGTGGAACCACATCCAGCACAACCTCATCTATAAACTGTGAATTTATAGCAAACTTTATGACACATTGTCTATTCACTTGCAATTGATTCTCATTATGAATCCATCCTAAAGGATATGGTTTCTTATGAGGTTTAGTGATTAATCCCAACTTTTTAACAATTGTATCTGATATCAAATTTACTTGTGAGCCACTGTGAAATACAGTATCAATTTTTGTACGGTTGGAAATTATTCTTATGTGAAAACGTTATGTTCATTTGACCTCATCAACTTCAGTGTTAACTCGTAAAGACTGAACTGAAGAACTTGTACTAGCTTTAGAATTTTTACCTTTGATTCCCATGACTGTGAACTTGGTCTCATCTCCCGAATTAGACCCCAAATCTGTTTGAGTTGTTGCAGTCATCTTTGGCTTCCCTTTATTTCCAAACTTTGTTGGTTTTAATTCTGAGTGAAGGATCCAACAACGATCCTCACTATGGCCTTCTTTCTTACAATGAGTGCATGTATGTTTATCCTTCTTCAATGTATTATTTTTATTTCCTTTGAACTTCTCTTTACCCTTGCCTTTGAATTTTCCTTCAGTAGGTTTAAATGGTTTTAATCAACATTTACATTCTTTCATCTAGATTCAAGATGAGTTGCTTGCACACACACCTCATCTAAACTAGTTGGATTAAACATAAGAATGGTGTGTCGCAAATAACTATCCAAACCACCTATATACTTAAGCAATGTATCTTGAGTATCTAATGGTATTCCCAACAATAAATCTCTTTTTCAAAACTCATGTGTATAACTTTGAACAGTTTGTCCTTTTAACTATATAAAGTTCTGACATCACATAATAGCTTGTTGCATGTAAGCTAGAGGATAAAATTGCTTTCGTAAAGCGGATGTAAAATCAAGACATGATAAGAGATTCTTACCAAAAATTTTAAGATCCTTTTTTGTCCTACTTTCCCACCACACAAGGGTGGCTCCCCCCATCTTGATACTAGCAAGCTAGATCATAGTCTCCTCACCTATGATTTTATGTATCCTGCAATACACTTCAATTTGTCTTATCCAAATATCTAACTTTTCCGCATTTAGTTCTCCATCATACAAAAGAAACTCAAACTTAACATCAAGTTTTAACAAAGGCATATGTGTTTGTTTTTGTATGGTAGATGTTGTAGAATGAGAACTAGAATTTGAAGTAGAACTTGAAGAAGAAGGAGAAGATGGTGGTGAAGGTGGTGTAGGATGAGGCTTTGAAGATTCTCCTTTCCCTTCAATTTTTCCCTTCATTAAAATTTCTCCCAAAACTGGTTTCTTTCTCTCCAAGAAATCATCATATAACACTTTGACCATGTCTAACATGGAGAAAAATGCATCTTCGAGCTTCTTGGTTCATGGAGAATTTTCTCCATTTAAAGCCATTATTTTCTTCCTCAAAACTCATTCTATCTCGAAAACGAATTCAGCCAATGATCCTTCTCCTCTCTAAGATTTGTATCTTGTGAGCATCCAATCCTGCACTTGTTTAACCTTCCAAAACAACCAAAAGCTCTTATACCAAAATACTTGATCCAAAAATGGAAGGAATTAATAACAAAAAGACATTAATAAGATGCTCATGAATGATTAAAGAGTTCATCCATCAATATCTATGCTACAAATAATAGAAGATAACAGCAATAAGAAAGAGCCAAAGACAACAAGAACTTGATAATGGAGTTCACCAATATGTGGCTATGTCTACGGGCCCGCTTCCAAGTGTAGGACCTATTTATTGATCTTTAAATGCTCAAGTTATATTTACAATGGATCCTTGTTGTTACAAATTGGCTTCTGATCTATTGTACAAGACCTCCTTGTGCAGATGCACACATGTGTTACACATGATTTTGGTCACTCTGGTGATGTCTCTACAATGATGTATTCAGGCTCCCAACAAGGACTTTTTGCCTGAAAAAAATGACTGTTGTCTTCTTCCAAAAACACTTTTTTAAGATGATTTCACAGGCTGCATATGTACTAGGGTGTGAGAATGCTTGATTCTCATAGGCCACCCACACTTAGGGTACAAACTATTTGCAGTCTACTCCATAGATAGGCTGCGAACCTGTTTTTAATCTTGGAAAAGAGAAGAGGTCACGAAGGTTCTAGAAGGGAATCTTCTAGAAAATGAGTTGGCATTCACATGGTTGGCATTCTACTGACTTCTCAGATTTGGTGGGATCATCCTCATCCATTTAACCATCTCTCCTTCTCCTATATATTGAAAGTTTTCTCATGGAAAAGGTTAAGCAAGATTGAATGAAGAATTGGTGAAAGAATTGTGTNCATGGTTGGCATTCTACTGACTTCTCAGATTTGGTGGGATCATCCTCATCCATTTAACCATCTCTCCTTCTCCTATATATTGAAAGTTTTCTCATGGAAAAGGTTAAGCAAGATTGAATGAAGAATTGGTGAAAGAATTGTGTGAAGAACTCTTCTTGGATAGAAGCTTGGAGACCTTATTCAACCCATCAAATTATGTTGGATATTCTTCACGCAATTGTAGAGAAAGTGTGTGTGCTGGAACCAAGGGTCACCGAAAGGAATCTTGCGACATCAAGGTGCTCAGGTTGTAATCTTCTACTTTCATTTAATATGATACAGCGGCATGTCCCTTTCCCATAAAATCACTCTTATTTTATTGCATAACTCCTTGATCATATGCATAGGTTGACATTGAATATATTTTACTATCTTTGCTTTGGTTGGTTTGTGTTGTCTCGGACTTGATTTCACAAGAGCACTAAAGCAAAGCGGGAACAAAAAAGACCTAAGGAAGCAATCTAAAGGTATGTCACTCGTTCCTTCCTATTAGTAGATTCAATGATTACAACTTAGGGAAAGAGTCATGTCCTGTCCTGTTTTGTTCTAGATCCAGGTTGATCTAGGGAGATATATTAGTGTCTACACCTACCAATTTATCTGATAACAAAATTGGTGACCATACTGGGGATACAACCCATTTTGGTGGTTTTTTCTTGGCCATTTTCCCTTAACCTACCCTTTTTCATTCCTGATCAATCTTTGAGTCTTGAGGAGATCCTCACTAACTCCCTGGGTCCAGAAGTTCCATCAAACATTTTGTCCTTTTTCCAAAATTTGCTTGATTACAGACCTTCTCACACTGCACCCTTCTATAGCCTGCGAGAATCACTAAGTTTCTCACCTTAGATTTCAGTTTAGTGCGAACTTCTCGCACCATGCCTGTGTCTAACCTGCAAGAATCCTTGATTCTCGCATTGTACCCCATTGCCAGCCTGCGAACCCACTTGTGAAAATTTTGGATTGAGTCTTTGTGTCCTCAGATGCCCAGATTTGTTTGTGTGTCTAGGAATACTTCTCTGGCCAGTGATTGAATGTTTCTTGACTTCAAATCTCGTGAATGATTAGTTTCCGGAAATTGAAAACTCTTCTTGTTCATTTTTTCTCAATTTTTACCTCTTGACCTCTTCTTAACAAGGGTATAATCTCTGGTTCTGAAATCTAAGTGCTTGTTTGTTCGGGAGAATTTGATTGGATTAAAAGTTGAGATTAATTGTCCTTTTCAAATTGCTTATTACTTGGAAAATTGTTACCCATGTGCATTTGAAGAGACTAGTTTTGTCAGTTTGTTATTTTTGTCTTCATTGAAAGATCGATTTGGGTGTTTGTTGTGTATTTCTTTTCGTTGGTTGCTTACTTTTTCTTAGTTCCATCCCTGTTGCTTGGTTTCTAATAAAAATTAAAGACAATTTCTTTCTTTTAAGCAAAATTTTATTTGAAAATATTGGCATTCATAGTATTGAAAGAGAACGAATAGAGAATTAGCATTGTTCGTGGTTGTTTGATATTAGATTTTAGAGAAGATCATACATTGTAGTTCACATTGTTCCAGAAAACTCCTCTTTCCCTCCTGTAAATAGGATTCATTGAACAAAAATTTGTATCATTCATTCCTATTTATGCATTGTTGGGTAAGAGTCCACACAACATCAGTTTCACTTCCGTCTCCTTTTGAGTAACAACAGCCTTTAATAATATCACGCAATTTTAAAATTCATGTAGTAACTTTTTCTAGGGCTCTTTTACACCAACATTAGCTAGGCTAGAGCTTTGGAATAGGCAGTGAGACACACTCTCCAAAGCACGAAACACACAATAGTATCTTGTGATAGGGAGTGTCAAATTCCATTTGAAACATTTTGTCCTGGGAATCCCATCCCACACAAGGGTCAAACCTGAGGTCGCATCGAGATTGATAGAGTTACTCACCCTGCTTTGTTGATATCAGTGTAGAGATTGCACGTATTATGGGGGTCACTTGAAGGTATACCCACAATGATGAGTGGAAGCCTCTCAAGCTGATTTCGGGCTAGATACCCTGCCCTTGTGTGTGGATAGGACTGTCGACTGTTCCCTCAGGAATTATTGTTGTTGGTGGTAACCTTAGTAGCATATATTTTTATGGTCTTACATGAGGTGACTATGAAGGGGAAAGTCTTCACGATACCTAGAATCGACATTGGCCAGACTCACTCGGGCTCCTTGGAGGGTATACCCACGACTATGTGTGGGATATTGAACTAGGGTGTAATTCCATTAAGCAGGTTGTCAAAGTAACTTTTCCACCCTATCCTAGCCGCTTCTTGTCTCATGGTCGCAACATTGGATTTCATCACCAACTAGTGACCTTAGAATTAGAAGGTCTTGTTTGCTTGGTTTTGCTTCCTAGATTTTACTAGCGCGTGTTGTTTGTTTACCCAAGTTGGCCATATAATTTCTTTTGTAAGATTCTAACTCGATCACAATTGACCCTCCACGTCGTTCACGTAGAATGCAAGGCCTACCCCCAGAAGATCTGAAAGGTTATCAACCCTTTCCTACCAACTCACTGGAGGGCTCTCCTCAACAAAGTGAAATCCAAGACATTGCCACTATACAAGTGGAAAGAACTAACTCTTTAGAACGGTTCTGAATTACCAATGCTCGAGAGGACTTCCGACTTCCTCCTAACTCCGAGAGATGTATCGTTTGAGTAAATTCTTCAAGAGATATAGTTGTTCAGTCTTCTGGATTACCAACTAGACCTTTCACAGGAACTGAGGGTCAAGATCCTTTTTGGATTACTGGCATTTTTAGACGGGATCTCTTTGGCTCGGGCACATGCATTGATATCACTGTCGCACCTGAGCTGCCCGAAACATCTGATCCAGATGCAGTACCTTTTACTACGGCCTATTATTTTCCTGGTACAGATGCTCCACCAGCTAGCCACATCTTGACTATCCCTCTACAAACGGTCCATTACACAATGGTCCCAGATACTACGAGTCCTCACACCGGGATTACTGTGGCTAGACAAGCTCCCATTGGCACACCGCTTTCACCCAGATTCACCCCAACACTTCCGCCTCTCCTCGTTGTTGAATAGGAGACGTTCCTGGAGGTCGATATGGCCCCACATATATGTCATCAAAAAGAGATTTTTTTATTAGTTCTTGGACAAACATAAAAACATTTCATATGATAAAATTTGCAAAAACATTTAAAAATAACAAAATGTGTACTTCTTGACTAGATCACCCCACTGAGCATCCTCAGGCAGGGCCAAATCCGTATCTCCTCGAAAATCCAAACCAGCATATACATAATCGTCAATCATCAGCATCTGGGGCCTTAATCAGTCAAAAAATGAATCAGTGTACTTGATTATGGGCCCTGCTACGTGACGATCCATGAGGTTGCACCACCTCATCATCCTCAGATCGTTTGGAGCCAGTAAACCCCAATCAACTTGTAATCATAGCAATGTGACCCTCTCGAGGAAGAATGACACCAAAAGTGATCCGTACCCAAACTGCTTCAACTCACCCTTTTTTCACTCCGTCAATTGCATCTTTATACTGCAGAGAACTGCATCCAACTAGTTGAAGACCTGAGGCTCTGTGCACTCTATGGAATGTTGAAAATAGCTCTGGAGAGAGATGTGTGGAGCCACGCTCCAAGCCATACATGCAATAGTGAACAATATGGTCCGAAGGGTCAAATCTTGGACCCCCCAGATAGAAAACTTACCCTTTCTCCTCTCTGCCTTGGGGACACAATATCGGCGATAATACTTGCTCATGGGGATCCCACCGCCTCTATCTCTAGTCAAAGTAGTGTGGTATCCACGCTGTGATAACCCCATTAGGAAATAGATATCCTCAATATCTAGAGTCAGTGTATGGACTCCCACATGAAATAACTGTTGGTCCACATCCCACATATGGACCACGTATTCCAACAATCTGAGTTGGGATCTCATGCCCAGAATCCTAAATAATTTCAAGAGCCTATAGTCCCGGAGGGCGGCGACTATATCGGGGTCATTCACAACAATGGCATCCTCCTCCTCATGTTCTCTTTCTCGCCACTCCAACATTGTGATGGTCAAACACCTACACAAGAGCCATGAGAGAAGATTCAGCACCTTGTTTCAAAATTTTGCATAATTTTTATTGAGCAAGATTTAACTTTAAAATTCATTTCTCAGCCCCCGCAGGTGAGCCTTTGGCACAGTGTGAGATTCTCATAGGTCCCACAAATCCTACCTGTGAGAATGCTTGGGCGCATGGTAGGGCCCTAAAATGGACATAAAACACTGAAAAATGCCAATAAAAACTAAAAATAAACCATGGAAAAGTTGAAAGATCAAGAGCTTACCTCGTTGGATGAGACAGTTCGCCGAATGGTCACTTGTGCCTCCCGCGATCAAGCAAAGAAATTTGGGGGGAAATGAGGTATGTTGGGCAAGTTTTTGGCAAAATCACAATGAATTGGTAAAAATCCCTTTTCACCCCTATTTATTCAATTTTTACTATTTTTTATTGATTTTTGTCTATAAAGCCTAATACCCTAATAGTCTTGTGAGTGTGGTTTCTTGCAGATATCACAACTTCGAAGTCTAAATGGAGGGCACAGGTTTTATTTTTCTTTTTTCGCATGTGCAACTACTTTTTAGGGTTTTTCAGAAAAACCTCAATCTCAGTCTTCGTTCGTTCTCGTGCTCGAAAATACATGAGAACTTAACCGAGTATACTTTTTCTCGCATTTTCATACTCGTCATGGTAACACAAAAATGACGAACGCAAAGGAGTATCCTTTAATCTCTTTTCATGCTCCATAAAAATGAAAAAGATGGATGAGCGACCTTGTTCTGTTCATGCTCATAAAAGTGTTTGAATAAAATGTTCGATGGGCAATAGTTTATCACTTTTTTCAGTCATGTCAAACTATTTTACGAAAAAGGAAGTGAGAGAGTCCTCTTTAAGTGTTTTTCAGACTCTCAAAACATGAAAAACCCCCAATTTTTCTATCCTTGGACTCGTTAAACAAACATCGAAAGACCCGCAATGGGACCGAACCACTCCTTCCTAGGGTTCGTTAAATATACTCTGGGGACTCATCCAAAGGATGAGATTACATCAACAAGCATATGTTATCCTCCTCAATCTTGCATAAAAATAAAGAGGTACTCGCCAGAAATGGTGGGGGGAATTTTGGAAAAGGGATATGTTTTCGTATTCATATTGATGGCAGTAAGCATTGCTCTTGAACATGACACCCCCTATTCATCATTTGAAATCAGTTTGGGAAATCCATTTGTCTCTCGTTCGACTTGCTACAAGGTCATATCTTGGGTCATCTTTGAGTCAGTGTTGCCAAGTTCTTGGTCATGTCATTCATATTTTCAAGAGAAGTTCACACAAGCCCTCTATTGAGTCGGCCATCTGCAGTTGTCCATTCTTACTATGTCAACCTTCCCTGTGTCTATTTCAAACTTGTATTCATGCTCTGTTTCACCCTCAAAAATTTTTACTTATTTCATGTCATTGATGGGGGATACATTAAGGCCCTCTTGTGACGAGTCTTGTTCCATCAACTCCGACTCATCATCCAGAAATAAGAATTAGAAATCATTTAGTACCTTGGAACCTGCATGCCTTAATGTCAGGTCTCTTCACTGTCGACAGGGGTTCACATCATTGATCCCTGATCGAGAGATTCCGTCGAGTGCTCAACTTCAGCTGATTTATTCACATTCACTCGGATTGTACTTTGGTACCTTGGGAGTCATTGACATCAATGGTGATTTCCCTCTCACTTGTTAACAGTTTTCATCAATGATCGGTAATCAAGTGGTTTCTACCATGTTCGACTTCAGCACATGAAATTGTATGGCTAGATTTGTACTTTCAAGTGACGGGATTAAAGACCCTGGGTCTCGTATTTTTAACCCAGGTTGCGATGGGGTATGTATGATTTGTATCGGCACATAGATCCACTTTGTATGTCATGTGGCTATGTCATCTTAATTCAAGTCTTTTCGCATAGATCCATAGTGTATTCCTGGTGGCTATGTAGCATTTTGATGGCATGGATCCATGGTGTATGATTGGTGGCCATGACCTACATTTATGATTTCATTCATTTGTGGTCTGAGCATGGGAATGCCTACCTCAAAATCGGCACTATATTCTGTAGATGCTTGGTTGTTTGAAGGTTTTCGATTAGGTGCACTCCTTGTTTCTGACACGCACATGCATTTTACAAAGTATTCTGGTTGTCACAAGTTCTGGCCTCATACTTTGGGGGGCATTCTGTTACACATGATTTTGGTCACTCTGGTGATGTCTCTACAATGATGTATTCAAGCTCCCAACAAGGACTTTTTGCCTGAGAAAAATGACTGTTGTCTTCTTCCAAAAACACATTTTTAAGATGAGTTCGTAGGTTGCCTATGTACTAGGGTGCGATAATGCTTGATTCTCGCAGGCCACCCAGACTTAGGGTGCGAATTGTTCACAGTCTATTCCATAGATAGGGTCTGAACATGTTTTTAAGCTTGGAAAAGAGAAGAGGTCATGAAGGTTCTAGAAGGGAATCTTCTAGAAAATGAGTTGGCATTCGTATGGTTGGCATTCTACTGACTTCTCAGATTTGGTGGGTCTCATCCTCATCCATTTAACCATCTCTCCTTCTCCTATATATTGAAATATTTCTCATGGAAAAGGTTAAGCAAAATTGAATGAAGAATTGTGTGAAGAAATCTGCTTGGATAGAATCTTGGAGACCTTATTCATCCCATCAAGTTTTGCTGGATCTTCTTCATGCAATTGTAGAGAAAGTGTGTGTGTTAGAACCAAGGGTCACTGAAAGGAATCTTGTGACATCAAGACGGTCAGGTTGCAATCTTCTACTTTCATTTAATATGATATAGCGGCATGTCCCTTTCCCATAAAATCACTCTTATTTTATTGCGTAACTCCTTGATCATATGCATAGGTTCACATTGAATATATTTTACTATCTTCACTTTGGTTGGTTTGTGTTGTCTTGGACTTGATTGCACAAGAGCATCGGAGTGAAGTGGGAACAACAAAGACCTAAGGAAGCGATCTAAAGGTATGTCACTCATTCCTTCCTATTAGTAGATTCAATGATTACAACTTAGGGAAAGAGTCGTGTCATGTCTTGTTTTATTCTAGATCCAGGTGGATCTAGGGAGATCTGTTAGTGTCCACACCTATCGATTTATCTGATAACAAAATTGGTGACCATATTGGTGATACAACCCATTTTTGTGGTTTTTTTCTTGGCCATTTTCCCTTAACCTACCCTTTTTCATTCTTGATCAATCTCTGAGTCTTGAGTAGATCCTCACTGACTCCCTGGGTCCAGAAGTTTCCTCAAAAGTTTTGTCCCTTTTCCAAACTTTTATTGATTATAGAGCTTCTCTCACTGCACCCTTCTATAGCCTGTGAGAATCACTGGGTTTTGCACCCTAGTGTTCATTTCAATGCGAACTTCTCGCACCCTGCCTGTGTCTAGCCTATGAGAATCCTTGATTATCGCACTGTACCCCACTGCTAGCCTGTGAACCCACTTGTGAAAATTTTGGATTGAGTCTTTGTGTCCTCAGATGCCCAGATTTGTTTGTGTGTCTAGGAATAACTTTTCTATCCAGTGATTGAATGTTTCTTAACTTCAAATCTCATGAATGATTAGTTTCCGGAAATTGAAAACTCTTCTTGTTCATTTTTTCTCAATTTTTACCTCTTGACCTCTTCTTGACAAGGGTATAATCTCTGGTTCTGAAATCTGAGTGCTTGTTTGGTCGAGAGCCTTTGATTGGATTAAAAGTTGAGATTAATTGTCCTTTTCAAATTTCTTATTACTTGGAAAATTTTTACCCATCTGCATTTGAAGAGACTAGTTTTTTCAGTTTGTTATTTTTGTCTTCTTTGAAAGATCGATTTGGGTGTTTGTTGTGTATTTCTTTTCCTTGGTTGCTTAATTTTTCTTAGTTCCATCCCTGTTGCTTGGTTTCTAATAAAAATTAAAGACATTTTCTTTCTTTTAAGCAACTTTTTATTCGAAAATATTGGCATTCATAGTATTGAAAGACAACGAATAGAGAATTAGCATTGTTCATGGTTGTTTGATATTACATTTCAGAGAAGATCATACATTGTAGTTCACATTGTTCCAGAAAACTCCTCTTTCCCTCCTGTAAATAGGATTCATCGAACAAAAATTTGTATCATTCATTCCTATTTATGCATTGTTGGTTCAGAGTCTCACACAACATCAGTTTCACTTCCGTCTCCTTTTGAGTAACAACATCCTTTAATAATATCGTGCAATTTTAAAATTCAGCTAGTAACTTTTTCTAGGGCTCTTTTACACCAACATTAGCTAGGCTAGAGCTTTGGAATAGGCAGTGAGACACACTCTCCAAAGCATGAAACACACAATAGTATCTTGTGATAGGGAGTGTCAAATTCCATTTACAACATTTTGTCCTGGGAAGCCCTTCTCACACAAGGGTCAAAATTGAGGTTGCATCGAGATTGACAGAGTTACTCACCTTGCTTTGTTGATATCGGTGTAGAGATTGCACATATTACGGGGGTCACTTGAAGGTATACCCACAATGATGAGTGGAAGCCTCTCAAGATGATTTCGGGCTAGATACCCTGCCCTTGCATGTGGATCGGAATGTCGACTATTCCCCAAGGAATTATTGTTGTTAGGGGTAACCTTAGTAGCCTATATTTTTAGGGTCTTACATGAGGTGACTATGAAGGGGCAAGTCTTCACGGTACCTAGAATCGACGTTGGCTAGACTCACTCAGGATCCTTGGAGGGTATACCCACAATTATGTGTGGGAGATTGCACCAGGGTGTAAGTCCGTTAAGAAGGTCGTCAACATAACTTTTCCACCCTAGCCCAACCCTTCTTGTCTCATCGTCATGACGTTGGATTTCATCACCAACTAGTGACCTCGGAATTAGAAGGTCTTGTTTTCTTGTTTTTGCTTCCTAGATTTTACTAGCGCATGATGTTTTTTTACCCAAGTTGGCCATAGAATTTCTTTCATAAGATTCTAACTCGATCACAATTGAACCTCCATGTCGTTCATGTAGAATGCAAGGCCTACCCCCAGAAGATATGAAAGGTTCTCAACCCTTGCCTACCAACTCGTTGGAGGGCTCTCCTCAACAGAGTGAAGTCCAAGACATTTCCACTCCGCAAGTGGAAAGAAATAACTCTTTAGAATGGTTCTGAATTACCAATTCTTGAGAGGACTTCCGACTTCCTCCTGACTATGAGAGACGTATCATTCGAGTAAATTCTTCCAGAGATATAGTTATTCAGTCTTTTGGATTACCGACCAGACCTTTCAAAGGACCTGAGGGTCAATATCCTTTTTGGACTACTGGCATTTTTAGATGGGATCTCTTTGGCTCAGGAGCAGGCATTGATATCACTGTCACACCTGAGTTTCCCGAAACATCTGATCCAGATGCAGTACCTTTTACTACGGCCTATTATTTTCCTGGTACAGATGCTCCACCAACTAGACACATCTTGAATATCCCTCTACAAATGGTCCATTACACAATGGTCCCAGATACTATGAGTCCTCACACTGGGATTACTGCAGCTAGCCAAGCTCCCATTGGCACACAGATTTTGCCCAGATTCACCCCAAAACTTCCACCTCTCCTTGTCATTGAATAGGAGACATTCCTGGAGGTCGATATGGTCCCACATCTATGTCATCAAAAAGAGCTTTTTTGATTAGTTCTTGGACAAACATAAAAACATTTCATATGATAAAACTTGCAAAAACATTTAAAAATAACAAAATGTGTACTTCTTACCTAGATCACCCCACTGAGCATCCTTAGGAAGATCCAAATCCATATCTCCTCGGAAATCCAAACCATCATATGCGTAATCATCAATCATCAGCATCTGGGGCCTTAACCAGTCAAAAAATGAATCATTGTACTTGATTATGGGCCCTGCTATGTGACAATCCATGAGGTTGCACCACCTCAGCATCCTCGAATCCTCTAGTGCCGGTAAACCCTAATCAACCTGTGATCGCAGCAACGGGACCCTCTCGAAGAAGAATGACACCAAAAGTAATTTGTACCCAAACTGCTTCAACTCACCCTTTCTGCACTTCGTTAATTGCCTATTTATACTGCGGAGAACTGCATCTAACTAGTTGAATACCCGAGTCTCTATGCACTCTATGGCATATTGAAAATAGCTCTGGAGATCCATGTGTGGAGCCACACTCCCAGACATACGTGCAATAGTGAACAAGATGGTCTGAAGGGTAAAATCTTGGACACCCCAAATAGCAACCTTACCCTTGCTCCTCTCTGCCTCGGGGACACAATACCGACGACAATACTCGCTCATGATGAGCTTGCTGCCTCTACCTCTTTTCAAAATAGTGTTGTATCCACGCTGTGACAAACCCATTAGGAAATAGATATCCTCGATATCTAGGGTTAGTGTATGGACTCCCATGTGAAATAATTGTTGGTCCATGTCTCACATATGGACCAGGTATTCCAACAATCTGAGTTGGGCCCTCATGCTCAAAATCCTAAAGAATTTCAAGATCCCACATTCCTAGAGGGCGATGACTGTACCCGAGTCATTCCCGGCAATGGCATCTTCCTCCTCATGTTCTCTTTTTTTCCACTCTAGCATTGTGATGGTCAAACACCTGCACAAGAGCCATGAGAGAAGAGTCAGCACCTTGTTTCAAACTTTTGCATAATTTTTATTGAGCAAGATTTAACTTTAAAATTCATTTCTTGACCCCCGCAGGTGATCCTTTGGCATAGTGAAAGATTCTCACAAGTGCCCTTAAGGCCACCTGCGAGAATCCTTGATTCTCATAGGTCCCGCAAAGCCCACCTGCGAGAATGTTCAAGCGCATGGTAGGGCCCTAAAATGGACATAAAACCCTAAGAAATGACAATAAAAACTAAAAATAAACCATGGAAAAGTTGAAATATCAAGAGCTTACCTCGTTGGCTGAGACGGTTTTCCAAATGGTCGCCTATGCCTCCCGCCATTGAGCAAAGAAATTTGGGGGAAAATGAGGTATGTTGGGCAAGTTTTTGGCAAAATCACAATGAATTGGTAAAAAACCCTTTTCACCCCTATTTATTCACTTTTTACTATTTTTTATTTATTTTTGTCTATAAAACCTAATACCCTAATAGTATTGTGAGTGTGGTTTTTCACGGATATCGCAACTTCGAAGTCTGAACAGAGGGTATGGGTGTTCTTTTTCTTTTGTCGCATGTGCGACTACTTTTTAGGGTTTTTCAAAAAAACCTTGAGCTCAGTCTTCATTCATTCTCACGCTCGAAAATACACGAGAACGTAACTGAGTATACTTTTTCTCGTCTTTTCGTACTCATCATGGTAACATGAAAAATGATGAATGCAAAGAAGTATCCTTTAAGCTCATTTCACGCTCCATAAAAAAAAAAAATATGGTTGAGCGACCTTGTTATGTTCACACTCGTAAAAGTATTTGAATAAAACGTTTGATGGGTGACAGTTCATCACTTTTTTGGTCATGTCGAACTATTTTACGAAAAAAGGAACTAAGAGAGTCCTCTTTAAGTGTTTTTTAGACTCTCAAAACATGAAAAACCCCCAAGTTTTCTATCCTTAGACTCATTAAACAAACATCGAAAGACCCGCAATGGGACTGAACCACTCCTTCCTAGGATTCTTTAAATATACTCCAAGGAACTCATCCAAAGGATGAGAATACATAAACAAGCATATGTTATCCTCCTCAAAATTGCGTAAAAATAAAGAGGTACTTGCCAAAAATGGTGGGGGAAATTTTGGGAAAGGGATATGTTTTCATATTCGTATTGATGGAAGTAAGCATCGCTCTTGAACATGACACCCCCTATTGATCATTTGAAGTCGGTTTGGGAAATCCATTTCTCTCTCATTCGACTTGCTACAAGGTCATATCTTGGGTCGTCTTTGAGTCAGTGCTGCCAAGTCCTTGGTCATGTCACTCATATGTTCAAGAGAAGTTCACACAAGCCCTCTATTGAGTCAACCATCTGCAGTTGTCCATTCTTACTATGTCGGCCTTCCCTATGTCCATTTCAAACTTGTATTCATTCTCTGTTTCACCCTCAAAATGTATTACTTATTTCGTGTCATTGATGGGGGATACATTAAGGCCCTCCTGTGACGAGTCTTGTTCTGTCGACTATGACTCATTATCCAGAAATAAGACTTAGAAATCATTTAGTACCTTGGAACCTGTATGGCTTAGTGGCAGGTCTCTTTGTTGTCGATAGGGGTTCACATCATTGATCCATGATCGAGAGATTCCGTTGAGTGATCAACTTCAACTCATTTATTCTCATTCATTCAGATTGTATTTTGGTACCTTGGGAGTCATTGACATCAATGGTTATTTCCCTCGCACTTGTTAACGGTTTTCATCAATGACCGGTAATCAAGTGGTTTCTACCATGTTCAACTTCAGCACATGTAATCGCATGGCTAGATTTGTACTTTCAGGTGACAGGATTGAAGACCCTGGGTCTCGTCTTTTTGACCCAGGATGTGATGGGGTATGTATGATTTGTATCGGCACATAGATCCACTTTGTATTTCATGTGGCTATGTCGTCTTAATTCAAGTCTTTTCACATAGATCCACAATGTATTCCTAGTGGTTATGTAGCATTTTGATGGCATGGATCCACAGTGTATGATTGGTGGCCATGACCTACATTTACGATTTCATTCATTTGTGGTCTGAGCATGGGAATGCCTAACTTATTACTGGTACTATATTCTGCAGATGCTTGGTTGTTTTCAAGTTTCTGATTATGTGCGCTCCTTGTTTCTGACACGCACATGCATTTTACAAAGTATTTCGGCTATCACAATTTCTGGCCTCATACTTTGGGGGGAGTTCTATTACACATGATTTTGGTCACTCTAATGATGTCTCTATAATGATGTATTCAGGCTCCCAACAAGGACTTTTTTCCTTAGAAAAATGGTTGTTGTCTTCTTCCAAAAACACATTTTTAAGATGAGTTCATAGGCTTCCTATGTACTAGGGTGCGAGATTGTTTGATTCTCGCGGGCCACCCACACTTAGGGTGAGAACTGTTCATAGTATGCTCCATAGATAGGGTGCGAACCTATTTTTAAGCTTGGAAAAGAGAATAGGTCACGAATTTTCTAGAAGGGAATCTTCTAGAAAATGAGTTGGCAATCGTATGGTTGGCATTCTACTGACTTCTCAGATTTTGTGGGATCATCCTCATCCATTTAACCATCTCTCCTTATCCTATATATTTAAATGTTTCTCATGGAAAAGGTTAAGCAAGATTCAATGAAGAATTTTTGAAAGAATTGTATGAAGAACTATGCTTGGATAGAAGCTTGGAGACCTTATTCAGCCCATCAAGTTGTGTTGGATATTCTTCATGCAATTGTAGAGAAAGTGTGTGTGTTGGAACCAAGGGTCACCGAAAGGAATCTTGCGACATCAAGGCGATTAGGTTGTAATCTTCTACTTTCATTTAATATGATACAATGGCATGTCCATTTCTCATAAAACCACTCTTATTTTATTAAGTAACTCCTTGATCATATGCATAGGTTGACATTGAATATATTTTACTATCTTCGCTTTGGTTGGTTTGTATTGTCTTGGAATTGATTGAAAAAGAGCACCGAAGCAAAGTGGGAACAACAGAGACCTAAGGAAGAAATATAAAGGTATGTCACTCGTTCCTTCCTATTAGTAGATTCAATGATTACAACTTAGGGAAAGAGTCATGTCCTATCCTATTTTGTTCTAGATCCAGGTGGATCTAGGGAGATATGTTAGTGTCTGCACCTACCGATTTATTCAATAACAACATGCCTCAACAATCTCCTCTCAAAACATGACAAAATTCCCCTCAAAACATGAGAAATGGGCCAAAAACTCAAACTCTTCTTTACATTCCCTGCATACAAAAGTACCCCCTCAAGCTCAAAAATCCTGGTTTATATAGTTTTTTAGGCTCATTTGGGAAGACCAATTTCCCACAAAGATGTAGCCTCTTTTTGGGATCAAATCCCCCTCCAAATGGCCAAGAAATATCCAAAAATGCCCAATATGGGCCAAAACTATAGGCAAAAACCCATTGTTGTAACAAAAAATCAAAATTAGCCCCAAGGGCCTGGGAGCGTGCTCCTAAATAGGGTCACATGTATATACATGGCCAAGCACTAGTGTCTAAGGGTAGCGCATTGGCCCTCAGTCCGCAAGCAATGGTCACATGGCATAAGGTGATATGACTGCACCTGATTGATGTGCCCAACAACCTTGTCAACGCCCCCAGTCGTGTGCACCATAGGTGCTATTGGTTTTGCATGGATTCTTGGCACCTACACCCCTTTGTTGAAACAGTAGTGGATCCCCCTCTGTATGGTTGTGGTTATGTGCAATGATAAAGCTACGGGCTAGGGCTAGACCCCAGCCCCCTTTTGCCTTCACTTATACAATAAATCCACTTCATAAGTTTTAATGTGGACTTGTAATAACAAGTCCCACTAATGGTGCATTGGCAATCCGACCTGTCCCAAGGCACTTCCCCTACTAAGAGGTCATGCGGTCAAATCCTACGAGCTCCAAAAATTTTATCCAACCAACAAATGATGGGGTGCCATGTGGCACCTTTTCATTTCCCACAAAATGTGCCACTTGTCAAAACGAGATTAGACCACTATCATCTACCCAGTCAACCTACTGCTATGTTTCCACGTGTCTCAATGCTACGTCAGCATGATGATGTTAGCATGATGTCATGATGACATCAACATTGACTTTTTTCCTATTGACTTTTTGTCTATTTGGGAAAATGATCAGAGTGTGATAACTCTCGCATATGGCACAAGTTTGAGGAAATAAATATATGGTCGGAATCAGCGCGATGATTTGGTCGCAATGTAATTGGTTTCATCCAATTCTGAGAAATTTCATTTTTGAGCATTTTCTAGACCTGGGGAGCCTCCTGGATCAACAGTGGTCAGTATGACCACCATCATTTGGTTAAGGTGATAATCAACTCGAAGTGATTTGATTCTCAATCCCTTGTCTCCTTTTAAAAACTTCCCCAATTTATTGAGTATCTTCTTCATCATGGTCCAAGGGAATTTGGAATTATTTTGTTGTAGGTTGTTGCTGAGTAGGAATTTCTCTCTCACCTTCTTTCTTATGCAAATACCCCTCTTTCAAAATGTTCTTTGTGTTATTGTTCCTTTCCATGTTTCTAGCAATTCTACGGGCTGGAGGTGGTATGAACACAGGCTTCATCACTACAGGTTCTTTTTCAGCCTTGCTTTTTTCATGGTCTTCTAGGAGGAGAGATGAATCCCTCGGCTCCAGGGGAGATGAGGTATTCATCTAGACCATTTTCAACATTCTCATCATTTTTTTCTCCCTGGACTTCTACCCTTACTTCATGATTTTTCAAATGAAACGGATTTTATTTTAGAAAATTGTCCTAGGAACTATTTCTCTTACACAATTTTTCCTCAATTAGCATCTTTATCAGCCCATGGTGATATAGACTCTTATGGGGTTTTTTTTTATTTTGTTTTACCTATGTCGACATCTTACCCAGACTCCTCCATATATAATAGGGAAAATTTATCTATTCATAAAATTTTAAATGAAACAAGATTCTAATGTGGTACTGAAAAGTGGAACCATATCATCCCTCACATTTCAGATACTTTTGCATGACTACCAAAGGTGAATACCATTCCTTTTTAAGTTTGGACTGAGGCACTCCTTTTGCTCGATTGGCATTCTAGAATTTTGGTTTCAAAAATTGATTGCAACTGTCATGGTCCAAAGGTAAGTTCTTGAACCATTTCTCCCATGTTCTCGAGAGACCAATAGCATTAGCCAAAGTTTCCTCTAACATTTCCATTACCAAATTTCCTATTCTAGCTATTCGGCCATCAAAACCCCGAGTGAACTACAGTGTTACTTGATCATTAAAATCTTGAAACTTGGTGAAGAAACGGAACCAGCTAATTGCCTTGAATATTTTGTGTCTTGCATGATACTCAGGAAGATCCTCAAGGGATTTCTTGGACATCGGTTCATGGTATTCCACTACCTTTTAAACATAGTTCAGCTACACAAAAGAAAAAATTCACCTTCAGACATGGGGATTGTAACAGACAAGGTCGAATCATGGATGATGGTTTGAATACGCAGAGGTCTGGAAGGCCCGGACGATTTGGTTTGGAACGATATATACTTGGCTCATTTGGAATCCTTTCAGTGATTCCAACTTAGTCCCAATGGTCAAACTTCTAAATGTTTTCATGCAGTGATGTGGGTAATCATAGAAGGATCAGCATTGTTAATTTAATAATAAAAAAATCATGGGAGGTTTAGTGATCACGATTATTAATTTGGATGGTGTAATTATAGGAACAAATGTGAATATATGAGGAATTATGAATGCTAAGTAAATCATTATGGGGAATGGTATGCCCAATAGTGCACGAGAAAGATGCCACGTAAATATAAATGGTAAGGGGTTATGGTATGCAGATATAGGATGTAATGGTTCAAGTAAATAAATATAAGATATGAAGGAATAGTAAATTACTTAAAGTAAATATAATCAAGGTGGTATGGAGATAGGGAAAAGAGGATAAGGGTAGGGTAACAAGTATTAGAGAGTTGTATGATAAAATCCTTGTGTTCCTATTAAATCAAAAGAGTTTTAAAAGAAATTTTTAACTCGGAATTTGTTCAGTCTCCATACTTACTATTATCCCTCGAGATGTTCCAGGTTGTTATTGGAACAATGCCAAGGCACCCTAGGGGCCAAGACTCGGAATTAATCTTAAGGCCATATTTGTAGAAAAATAGTTGTGCAATATTTGGGAAGTTTTTCCCTCTTTCTCTTGAAATTATAGGACCTCAAAAAATTCTCAATTCAACTAAAAAATGCTCTCATCTATCAGAGGCATTTTTCCATGAGTATATCAGAAAATCAATCTTGAAAGGGGGATGAAATGGTGGATCAAAGAAAAAACAAAATAAACATATAGGGAACTACTAAGAATGAATCATATAGCCTATGGAAAGGAACAACGTGTTATGCAATTAAGAATTTAGTAGCTCTAACAGATGCATATAGATCAATAAAAACTTGCATCAAATAATAAATATCTTCACACATTTAAACACATGGAGGTACCCTCTGCATATCATTTAAATGAAGAATTGGTCATACATTCAAAGGAAATCAATTATGTTTCATTACTAGACACCATACAGTAACATTGAATATGGTGAATGGATTGTTGTTTGAGCTTTTATAAATCAGATATGATACAAGAAAAGAAAGATTGGAAGGAGATGCTTGACAAGAACACAAATACTATAAGAAAGGAATTACACATTTAGACTTAAACACACTGGATGAATCTGTGTTTCATGTTGCATTTATCAATTAATTGTGCTCAAGGTATCTGGTCAAACAACTCTAGTTTTAAGAAACTATTCAATTCCCCAAAGTGTCGACCTTAACAATGGGTGTCTGCTTTTCCTTTTATCCTTCTTGCTCATTGTCCTGAAATTTATTCTTGAAACCACTTCTAGCTTCTTGATTCTTGAGTGGTTTCCCCCTTGGTGAATTTTTAAAAATTACTTTCACCTGTTGGATTTCTATTATGTTGAGATCATGGAGTAGTTGGAGATTCGTAGGCCAAAATATCGATCATGCCCTTTCCTTGAAAAATATTTGTAATCATTTATCTTGCTGCAATAACTCGAAATTAAAATTGCACATGCATGAGACTCAACAGTCATCGAATCAAAATCAGTGAGCAATATTGACCGTCCATCTTCAATAACGTAACTTTTCATCATCGAAAAAAATCCCCCATGCTAGGTGTATCAGCAATCGAAGCATCGTTGATCCACATATAGCAATGATTAAATATGGGCCATCCATATTGTAATGAATATAAACCATCTATCGCAGACATGATCAAATATAAGTCATTGATATGCAGACTCGTGATCCTAGAATGCCCTGACATTAAAAATTGAAAATAAACCATTGATTTGATACATGATCTAATCTAGGTCATTAATCGACTAAACCTACCCTCTCTTTAAATATGTCGTTGACAGGGAAATTGGGCTAACCCATGTCTGGGAATGTTCACCGTGTCTCATCGATGACAATGTCCCCGATGATCTCCACCATCAATATTTCATCGAAACCAAGAGAGCTATTGATTTGGGATCGAATAAAATCTAGAAATGGTTAAGGCATTGACCCAATCATGTTGATGTCAGCCTAGATACATTGTGGTTTTCTATTGACCCATGATGGCGCTGATGAGGTAAGAAAATGGGACACATTGTTATCACTAAAATTTCGTCCGCACATGGCGACAAGAACTCAGCATCGTCAAACAGAAATGAAGTCATTCATGGCACTGAATTAATTTCACAGCATTACAAAAGGGTCAAAAACTATACAAAGTAACCAAAAATTGAAGGTTGCTTTACAGCAGTTGGGTGCGCATGCATATGCGCAGAACAGGAACGTACAATGCACGCATGCACGCACGATGCGCGGTTCTTGGAGCAAAAACCCATGCACCTACTAAACAGTGCATTTATGGAATTGGTCGGCCTCCCAACCACTTATGGATCAGCTCCCAAGCCTATTTGACTCCCAAATCTGAGCTGAATCCACATGGTAGGCTGGTCAAAGACCTAATTAATCCCTAAAGATCCCCTTTTCACACCTCAAAGGAGTTACATAATCACCCAATGCTATGCTATAAAAAGCCATGAGGAAACATCATTTTCTCAAGGAATTTCATGTAATGTTATGATGCTTAGATTGTTTTAAGGACTCACTCCTTGACAATAACACATTAGCACCATTTCATTGAGCTATCCACTTCTACATTGAGTGGATGTGCTTGGAGTTCTTTCACCATCATTCTCATTTTCTTATTGTAAGGAGAGAAAGTTTGTGAGGGCCTCAAGAGCCTTCCATTGGAGAAAGAAGGGACTCATAGTCCCCTTTCTTCATTGTACTTTGGATTTCATCAATAGACCAGCTAAAAACATTGGTGATATTAGTCTTTTTGTGTTTTTATTTCTTTATCCATATGCTCATAGTTTTAGTTTGTTTTAATTTAATTATTGCTTATAGTTTTGTTTTGTTTCCTCTAACTCTTTCCTCTACAGCTGTCATGCTCAGCAAGACCCAACTGGGCATGTAAGCACCCTTTATTTGCTCACAGGGTGACGAATTGGGTGCAAACACACATGTCACCCTTTTTTGGTGTTTTGACCTATGCATCTAGTAGGTTCCTTGTGTCCACATGCCAACTGTTGATTGGCTCTTGACAGTGCTCTATTGGAGAGCTAATGCGACACTTGGCTAGGATGCTTCGAGGCCTAAGACAAGATTTGGGTCATCTGTCGGAGGAGCCCATTGGATGGGTATGGGTCTAGAATTCAAACATGAATCTGATGGGGGACTCCAAGACAGCATCTCAACTATCCATCCAGAGTTGCAAGGGAACATTCGACGATGTACGAGGGTTGTCGATCTAGCTCAAACAAGAGCAAGAAATTGGCTAAGGCATGAACATTATCGTGCTAACATCACCCTATATATGTGGCACCTTCTCATTGGTCTATGCTGACATTGATGTGGTAGACAGATGGGATATGTGTCACCTAATTTTGATGTTTTGACATGTGCATCTAGTGGGTTCCACTTGTCCATGTGGCATTCTCTTATTGGCCATGACAATTCTCTAGTAGAAATCTAATGTTGCACCTGGCCAAGAGGTTTTGATACATGGGGGTAGATCTAGGCCATTGATTCGCCCCATGAGAGAAATTTCTAAGACCTCATCTCAATCATTGATCTGGCATCGTGGATAGGATCGGATCTAGACTGTTGATTTCAGTTGCCTCTTTGGGGTGTTGCGGAATTAGCTTCAAAAGGGACTTTGAATGAGAAACTACAAAAATCATTGATCCATCGGAGGAACTAGGAATGCATGAGAACCATAGATCTTTCTCTACCACAAAACAAAAAGGGCTAAGGAAAAACTCATCATGTTGACATTGTTAGCACTCAAATTTGTCTTCAATATTTGAAAGTGTTTTGAGCATATTTACGTTAAATTTTGTCTTTTGTCCATTTGTCATGAGCTCTAAATCTTCCATCGAACCTTGATATACCTCATCATTGCCCAGAAGGTCTTTTGGATCTTCCATATTGACCTGCAAAATCAAAACATGATCAATCCTACCCGAGATTTTGATTTGGATGCGTTCCTAGTTTTTATTAAGTTTTTGTAAAAAATTATCAAAGCAAGAGAGGCGTGTGCTTTTAAGTGGCTCAATAAACTTAAAACTATATTATCATATGCCTAGTCCAATCTAGCTTCTGGTTTTAATCGATTTCACTAAAATTTTGGAAACCATAGGCCAACTCTCGAATCAAGTTAGCAGTCAAGCCACAAGTCTATGTATCAAGCCACGCAACATACAATCCCAATGCCAAGCTCCATATCCTGTCCACACCTCATCGACATAACAATAAAATTCTTGGTGCATATGAAGGCTGTAAATATGGCATCCCAATTTATGTGGTATTTTATCCATAACCAAATAATAATAAAATAACACAAAGGCTACCAAGTGCTAGATCGCAAGTGCCTTATTGATCACTGATCATTTTCAAATGTCATACACAGAGGTTAAAAGTACATAATGCCAAATGTCCGAGATTGTATGTGCCTTGCACCAAGATGAAACAAATGCATGAACACTTGTGCCTCTTCATTATGAAAATTATATCAATCCATGAATGTAGGGAAGGATCTATCTGGTAGCAGTTGGCCACGAGATGATATACAGGTCGACACACCAAAACCACAAGTGTTGATTTCTATCTCTTTTCTAATGATCTATGTATTTAATTTCTTAGCAGCCAAACCTGTATATCAAGAATGATTTCATAGGTGAATATCGCCCCTCCATTGAACACTCAACAAATCGGTAGTGGTGATTTTCAGGGGTTTCAATGTTTTCATCACAATTTTCTAAGGTGGAAAAGGCAAAGTTTGAGGAAGAGACTCTGAATCAGTTGAAGCCAAGGCAGAACATAGCATAGAATGGAATCAAGAAGCACCAATTATTTCAGAAGATATTGGTTCAAAAGGTGCCATAGGGAGGTTAAAAACTGTATATATGTTATTTCCATTAAAGAATATACAGATCATCCTTCTTCATATGGCACGCAAAGCCAGATCTGAACAAGGATTGGATGTTTGATCGATGAGATTGTTTGATGATTCTTCTAGGTCATGATATCGATGTTTAGAATCTATAACACTAGATGTTATTTTTTTCTCTAATATGTCAATGGATATCATTGTCCATGGATCCCAAGGTCTCCACACTGGATGGGAGTCGAGGCCCAGTGAGCAATCGATCATGACAGAATTGCCTCAGGAGTCCCTTATGATTCAAGAATTTACAAGGCTTATTAAGAGTGTCAGTTTGAAGCTACTTATCAATTCAATTTACTCATACATAGGCATTAGATGTAGCTGCCCTTTACAATCTTGCAGAGGTCAATATAGAATATCGATCAAGGCTTTCTAATGAATGTTGGGAAATAGGGAGAATTCTAAAGATAATTTAATCACCTTGTTAGCGATCAAATAAAAACTAATCTAAAAAAAACCTTTGAAAAATGATGCCTAATATTGCAGGGGACTTTTGACTACCTTCTCAAGCTCTAAATGCATCTTTGGAAGAACCAATGGAAATCTTAGGATTTCTAGTTGTCAATCGACTATTCAAGTGTGTAAAACAGACTCTCCATGGCTGAGAAATTTGATTTTTCCCAAGGCAATTTTCATTAAAAAATATATGTGCTTTCAACAGCTATTCTGCCTTGAACTTTTCTAGTTATTCATTGAAAGCTCTGCTTTTCAACAGCTAAAGGGTTGAATTAAGGACAAAAGAGCTGGTGAAACTGTAGACAGGGTGGACAAGTCATATTTTTTCCCAGATCGAAGTTTTTCTCAATCGAATCTCTTGAAAATGCTTTCCAAAGATACATATTGAATTATAGTATCAAATCCAAAATCCATATTTGATGCAAAAGAGGTTTGAAGAGGTGTTAAATATGATTAGGCACCTATTTTTGGGGCACAGAAACAGGTTTTGATCCCAATTTGGGAAATTCAAATTTTATCTTCATCAAGGGATATCAAACAGCCTTGGGAGGCTTTCTGCACAGCACAGAAGTTCTAGATGATATGCAGACCATGAAATAAGGAGTTGACCTATTTTCTAGGTTCATCTCATTTATTTTTGTAAAATTGTTTTGACTATCTATCTTTTGTAAATTTGATCCATCCTTATAGGATCTGGACATTTCATTGTAAAGCTATAAAGCTAGAGAAAATAGAAGGACAAAGGGTTCAATCTTGGATACATTTTGCTACTGTAATAGACTCTTATTTGATAATAGAATCACAGTTTTCTTTTGTCTTCAATATCAGATTGGTCATGTACTTCATCTCTCTACACTTTAATTCGGTTTGTCTTATCTTCTAAAGACTATCATCTCTTTATTAAGCTCATAAACTTGAATTGAAGAACATCCTTGCTATCTTGTATGACCTTGCACCTTATTGTATTTGGTTATCAAGATTAGTATTCTTCATCCCATGTTTAAACTATTTTGTCTGATTATTGATCTCTAAAAGCATTGTCTTATTCGAATGTATGATGAGTTGTCCATTTCATAAGTTATCGAGTTATCCCATTGATCCAAGCATACCTAAATTATTTTATCTTAAGTTATCAAGCATCTTTGGCTTACAACCCCAAAGAGTTTCTTGGAGTGATAACAGACACCAACCTGGATACATGGCGATTTTACATTTTTCCACAGTGGTACTGATGTGGCAGGGGAACAGGACATGTGTCACCTCAATTTGAGACTTTTACCTATGCATATGGTGGATTCCATATGTCCATGTGGCAAGTGTTAATTGGCTCTAACATTGCTTTGTTGGCATGTTAACGCAACACCTGGCGAGGCAATCTTGAGATCAAAGATCATATCTGGACCGTTGATTGGAGGAGCCTCTTGGGAGTGCTTAAGGCTTGGATCTGAATGTGACTCTAAAAATAAAAATATGAAGTAAATATCAATTGTCAATCAGAGGAATAGGAGATCAAATGAGGGTCATTGATATTTCCATGTTCAAAAGTAAAAATTGACTAAGGCGTGAACATTTTTAGGTTGACACCACCCTGGACACATGGCACCTTTTCGTTGGCCCGTGTCGATGCTAATGTGGTAGAGGGGTGGGACATGTGTCACCCATTTTTTATATGCTTTGGGGTGACTTTGTTGGGTTTCACATGTCCACGTGGCAGCTCTAGAATGGTTCTAACAAGGCCTTGTTGGAATGTCATGATGTCATCTCCTCTACATTTCATCGACGAAGATGTCGTTGTTGGCAATGTGGAAACTTGTGTCAGGGGTTTCTCTTTTCATTTTCTTGACGATAATCCTTGACTTGATCTCTACCATTGATCTGTCACTGACATGAGGAGAGTTGTTGATCTGGCTCTCCCAAAATCCAGAAATGGCTAACGCAAAGGTTGTTTTGATAATGCCATTATGAACAAGTGGCGGCTTTCTATTGACCCATGATGGCACTGAGGTGGTAGTGCAATGGGACACATGTCACCTAGTTTTGATATATTTACCTGTGCATCTAGTGGGTTCCACATGTCCACATGGAATTCTCTGATTGACTTTAAAATTGCCTCACTGGCGTGCTGGCATGAACCTTGGCTAGAAGGATTTAATACTCGAGAGAAAATCTGGATCATTGATCTTCTTAGGGGCACGACTCACAATGCCTATCAAATCTAGTTCATTTGTCGAGGGTGACCCCATCAGAGTGCTTGGGAGCTAGGTCACTAGGAGAAATACAATGAGATAACTCTGACAACCATTGATTTAAACGTCGGGTGCACAACGAAATTTGAGCCTTCGATCTTTCAGGGTCAGGAAAACTGTTAAATTTGTGCCTTTGGGACGTGGTCTTGTGGCAAGCCCCTGTGATATTGACTCGATCCCCCTTTTTCTCCCTCGAAAAAACCCCCTTTGGTAGTATGATAAGCCCCTTTTGGTACTGCGACAAGCCCCTTTGCACTGCAACAAGCCCCTTTGGATTTCACCAAGACCCTTTGGACTACGCCAAGCCCCAAGAGCTTAATGTTTTCATTATGCGCATAAGGACATGGATTTTCTTGTTGTTTCTTAATTCTACCTTAGGAAAATTTGACTGTGAGCAGCGTAGAATCTCCTGAAAATCAAATTTTTTCCTTCATCTTGCTAGATCTCAGCCTTATAACCTCGATAAATTGTCATACCAAGTCATTTTACTAACATTTGGCTCTAGCAGGGACAACATATCCCTGCATTCTGCTGAGAAATGTAGACTAAGTGCCTTCTTTTGTTGGGTTATGGAGTCTTCCCAAAAAGAATCCATCTTTTTCAGATATGAAAATTGATTTGATATGTGACACAAAAATGCTCAACAACTTAAGTTTAGAAACCTACCTACTTACTAAAGTAATGAATGGTGAATGAATTAAAATTAAAAACTCATGAACAGAAATGAGAAGGGATTATTTATGTACAGGGTAAGAAAAATTTGCAGTGATCAGTACTGCAAGAAGTGTTTGAGGAACCTCCCATTTACAGAATCCCTAAATAGATCCCCATCCAACTTAGCTAGATCATAAGTATTATTATATTGGATTGCAACCACTTGGAAGGGTCCAAGCTAGAGATTATCAAACTTTCCATATTTTCCTTTAGCTTCCCTTCGAGCATCCCATTTCATAACCAAATCCCCTACCATTAAATTTCTTTCTTTGGTCCTTTTATAAAATATTTATTTTATTCTTGCTTGATGAGCTTGGGACTTTATCTAAACTTGTTCTCTTACTTATTGAAATTCAATCGGTTGATTAATTCTTCTTTGCATGTAATTTGATTCTGCCTCCTCATATTGTAGTAATTTCATCACAGGAAGGTTGAGTTGAATCGGGAAAGTGGCTTCCAACCCATACACTAGCTGAAAATGGGAAGTTCTAATGGCCCTCTTGATGCTAAATTTGTCTGTCCAAACAACATATTTCAGGTGGGAATCACGTGTCTTCTTATTTTCAAATAAAATTTTCTTGATGGTCTTGATAAGGTTCTTATAAGAGGATTCAACCAAACCATTTCTTTGTGGATAGTATGCAGTAGAGTGTCTAAGCTCTATGTTGTATTCCTAACAAAACTTAACCAATTTGTCAGATTTGAAGGCTTGAGCATTATCAGCAATGATCTTTCTTGGGCACCCAAATATTTCTAATATATTTTCTTCTAGGAACTTCATGATGATAGTATTTGTGGTTTCCCTTGTAGGTATGGCCTCTACCCATTTTTTGAAATAATGTGTGGTTTTCAAAATCCATTTGTGTTTTCCACTTCAATTTGGGTTAATCTCACCAATGAATTCTAATCCCCATTGTTGGAAAGGTGTCTCAACTTTAATTGGTTTTATGGGGAGGGGAAACAACTTTCATTTTCCTGCAAACATTTGACATTCTACACATGCTCAAACCAAGCCATTTACATCATAAAATAAAGAGGGTCAGTAATACCTAGCTCTAAGGATATTGTATGCAGTGGCCCTCCAAGCATGGTGAACCCAACACACACCCTTATGAAACTCAACGATTATGCCCTCAGTTTCTTCTTCGGTGAGGTAATTTAGTAGGTTTCCCCCTGGGTCCTTCCAAAACAGGTTCACCCCCCAAAATGAAATACTTTATAGCCTTAATCTTGATAGACCTATCTCTATCTTTTTCCCATGTTGGTGAGGAGCTCAAATTTTCAAGTAAAAAATGATGTCTTTATACCAATCAAACTGAGAAAATTGGGCAACTACCTCTAAGGATGGTTCTTATGTTTCATCATCTTCAAACTATATTTCTCCAATGTTTTTGGGCAGTGCATTCAAGTCTAAAACCTTACAGTTTGATTCAACCAACAATTTGGTTATTCCTTGTCCTTTTACCAGCTTTGTGGGCTTGATCTCCACGTCATACTCCTAAATCTTAGCAATCCATTTACCCCTTTTCCTTCACTTTCAATCTGTTTGAGAATGTATTTTATAGTAATGGTAGGTACATAAGCCAATATCTTAGAATGTAGTATATAATATCTAAAATCCTTTAATGCTTTGACTAATGCATAAGCCTATTTCTCCATGTTGATATATTTCAGCTCAACATCTCTTAGGGCCTTGCTGAAAAAGGCTATGGGTTGTTATTGATTTTCGTCATTCTTTTGCAACAACATAGCAACTATAGTATGAAAATTGATGTGAAAGAGAAAATGAGAAACTCTTTATCATAATTTGAACTGATAAGAAGTGCAGTTTCTCCCAAGGCCATTTTGATCTACTAAAAGGATTCTTTAGCTTCAGCTATCCACTTGACGTCATGGTATATTTTCAACATGTTGGTGATATGTTTCACCATCTCAGAGAAATTGGAGACAAAACTTCTCAAAAATCCTATTTTACCTAGGAAATATTGTACTTATTTCTTGTTCCTAGGTTGAGAAATTTGTTTGATCACCTCCACCCTTTCTGGATCTATCTTCACCCCTTCTTTGGATACTATATGTCCAACTTAGAATCTTTCCTTATTGCATAGAAAAATCAAACTTCTTGGGGTTCAAGACAGCCCAAACTTCCTACACTTCACAAAGGTTTTCCTTAAATGCTTGATGTGATCTTCATTTTTCATGGAGAAAACAGTCATGTCATCAAGGTATATGACAATGAACTTGTCTCTCTCACCCACAAAAGAAATTTCCATAGCTCTCTGAAAAGTTGTTCCTGCATTTATCAAACCAAAAGGCATTTTGTCATACATGAAAGTCCCCCATGGTTTTGTGAAGGTTGTCTTATCTCTGTCATATAGGTGCATGGCCACTTGGTTATATCCTGAAAAAATCATCTATCATGGATATCATGTTTTCCCCTACTAGTTCCTGCAGTATATGATCCATCTTGGGAAGGGGGTAGTTATCCTTTAATGAGTTTATTCAAGTTCCTGAAATCTTCACATAGCCTTATTTCCCCACTCTTCTTCCTCACTGTAACTAAATTAGCAAGCCATTCAGAGTATCTTAAGGGGATAATAATCTGGGCATCTAATAATTTTCTCACCTCATTCTAAATGATAGGCAAAAGAAGATGATTAACTTTTCTAAGCTTCTTCTTGAAAGGATTAGTATCGGGTTTGAGGGGTATTCAGTGTTGGATGATTTTGGTATCATAAGTTTTCAAGTCCTTCTATCTCCATTCAAATACATCCATGTATTCTTTGAAAAACAGCAAAAAATCTTCCATATGATCAACATGAATATTTTTGGACAACTTAATATATTTAGGATATTTTTCAGTCCCGATATTATATTCCTCATTGCTATCATCTTTGGGGAGGATTGTTGGTTTGATAGGTACATCATTTGTATCAAAAAATTGTTCTAAAGGAATCAGTGCTTTGGGAATGAAGTTATTCTTGAGCTGCAATAATTTATGCTCAGCCATGTAATTGTTGAATTCAGGAATCTGTTCTACTTCCCCACCAATCTCTTGTGTGTTTTCCTCTTCATCATCTAAATCAATATGAGTATTTGCAAACTCATCTATCACTTGCATGAACTTTTTGATCTGATAGTCATCTGCAAATACTTGCTAGTATTTGATATTATCAATAATGGAAGGTTTGTATCTCATCTCGATCTCATATTTAAATTGAGGGGTGGATGGTACTTTAAAGGTATTGGAATCTACTGCTAAGGAATCGACAGGTTGATTAAACTCTTTCAAAACAACATAAATATTAAAAGCTACATAAAACATTTCAATCATATCCCATACCTAATTCTTGTACACCCTCATTCTTGGATGCCTTGATTGATAGAAGCCTCTAACTTGCTACACAACTAGCTCTGAATCTCCAAATGCCACTAGCTTGGTAATTTACATCTTTCTTGTTTCCTCTAGGCTTAAGATCAAGGCTTCATATTCAGCCACGTTATTTTTGGCCTCGAACTCAAGCTTGTAGGACAAATGAATTTATCTTTTAGTGGGAGAGACAATAATTATACCATCCTCAACTCCTTTTGAGAATGCACCATCGAAAAACATTTTCCATGTGCCATATACTTCTTCCATGGGGCTTACAAGAGGATCTACAAGCATTGGGGTTTCATTGTACTCTTCATTTATAGACAGGATATAACAGCCCAGATCTTCAACAATAACATATATGGGATGATTCACAGGGTTTCTCTAATCATTGGCCACATAAGAAAACTTAATTTCTCAGTACAACCTCCTGAGCTCTACTCCAAAACTTGGTACAATGGCATAAGTCAT
Source organism: Picea engelmannii (assembly GCA_009831015.1). Classification (NCBI taxonomy): domain Eukaryota; kingdom Viridiplantae; phylum Streptophyta; class Pinopsida; order Pinales; family Pinaceae; genus Picea; species Picea engelmannii. The sequence goes on along the minus strand of ML811372.1, from coordinate 86,125 downwards.
ATCCATATTCATAGTGTCTCCCAATTTTCGTGCCCATGTTTTAGACAACAACATGCCATAATTGGCTCGTACATCATCCATCACCACATCCATCATAATTCTTTTAACAAGAAGCTAGCCTAGGATAACAACCATGTCTTTAATCAATCTGTTAGCACTAAGAATCACCCTCAAATTGCAAAGAGGGTAATCCCAGTACCCATCAAAGTATGTGTAAATGTAAATGAGTGATTAAAGGTCAAATGGACAAGACCCAGAATAATAATGTTTTAGCTCACAAATTTGGGCTAGCATGCATAAGAAAATGAGGTCTTGATTAGCTTCAGTCAGTGAATGGGAGTAAAAGTGAATAGGAATATTACTTAGTGAGGGAGGTGTAAAGTTCTGCTATTGACATCAAGTCTTCAAGCAGCCCAAGGAGGAGAAACTCAAACACAAGAACTTCTTGAATTCAAAGTTAAAGAACATTGAAGAACATCATAGCATTATTATAATCAAACATCCATCATAACACAACCATAACAATCTCATGTGGATCATCCGATCATGAATACTTCAGCATAAGAGGCAACAATATGATATAAAGAGAAATTGATTTCTATTAATCAAAAATTATCAAGTCCAATACATAACCAGAGAACAGTCTACTTAGTCAAAAATATTACAATCAGGGAGCCCATCTCAACCATTCAAACCTCTCTAAACATTTAGAATATGTATTTATAACCAAAAAGTAAAGGCAATAGCTAGAGGTGCGAGTTGGCCTCCCTCCCCTAGGATTCTCTAAAATAGTTATCATTCTAACACTTGTGCTAATAGCTCTTAACAAATTGATACAAAATAGGAACCATGTTGGAAACCAATCCAACAAGAATTAAATGTCATGTCTCCCTTTTGGTGAATTCCTTTTCATTTCCAAGTGTCCTCTGGGGGTTGTATGTTTCCTCCATGTTGCCACCTATGATCCTTCCTTCTCTCCACATCATCAAACATCCAAATAAGTCATGAATTCGAATCCCTTGATTGCAAGTGCCAGTTCGTAGTGCCATTCAGTAGCGCATTTGGTATCCAGTTCTGTAGTGCCCTCTGCAAACTAACCTTGCATATTTCATAGTGCCTCCTCCAAAATAGGTATGCAATTTCTATAGCACCAATCATGTGTAATGACTATGTGAAATTTTGTAGCGCCCCTCCCGAAATAGATTCTACAAATTTAGTAGTGCCACACCTCAAATGGTCCTATAGAATTGGTAGCGCCATTCATCAAAAAAACTTTGTGGATTTGGTAGTGCCATATATCAATTGTTCTTGTAGATTCAGTAGCGCCATTGCTAAGTTTATCTAGGAGATTTCGTAGAATTCTGCAGAATTGGTAGCACCACAGTGTATTTCATCTAGGATATTTTGTAGCACATTAGGTAGTGAAATTGTAGAACATATTATATAGATGATTCCGCAGGGCCATTGTGCTATGGAATGTCTGTGTTTATTCTGTGTGATGAGACCAATCCTTCAAAAGCACAAAAAAACTTAGTTGATGGATTAGGAACCTGTAGATGCCTGTATAGGTGGAAAACAATTATACTTCCTTGATCACCTTACTCTTGCAAAAAGAGACCACCCACAAAAATGGATCTTATATCCCCCAACTACTTCATCAACCTAGCACTCCTCCTTGTTGCAGGAGAGCTTCCCTCTATCATGGNGTATAGGTGGAAAACAATTATACTTCCTTGATCACCTTACTCTTGCAAAAAGAGACCACCCACAAAAATGGATCTTATATCCCCCAACTACTTCATCAACCTAGCACTCCTCCTTGTTGCAGGAGAGCTTCCCTCTATCATGGCAGCATATTTTTCCTTTGCAAGGATACTCTTCTTGACTATAGGTGTACTCTTCATGACTACTGGTTCATCTCTCTCAATTGCAGCTTGTACCAGAACATTTAAGTTCCTCTGGGCCAATTCATCCTTGAAATGTTGCAATTCTTCCTTGAGCTTTCTATTTTGAGAATGAAAGCCTCTGTTTTGTCAAACAATTAGCTTAGGTTTATGGATAGTTGGTATGGATTGTTGGTTGTGATTGATGTCAACCATTGGAGAGTGATATTGTATATTGATGTCAACCCTTATTGATTGATGTCAACACTTGGAGAAAGCTCGGTAGTGAATTATAGTAGCACAAAGGTTTGGGTAATGGACCCAAGTTTGTTTGATGGATAATGGTATGAGATTTGATGTATTTTTAGGTAACATTATTCTACATGGATAGTACATGTCATTCCATTTCTCATGGTATGTGGAACGTCACATAAATCCTTACGGTTTGAGAGTTATGGCCTTACGAAGTTGGATGACCCTCATATGTTGGCTTGAAGCCCCAAAAGGTCAAAGAAGTCAAAGAGCTTGCAAAGAAGAAATTATTATTTAAATGATAAAGTAAAGTGCAAAGTCTTGAAGGATTATTTAAATAATAAATTGAAGTGACAAAATCAAAGAAGATTATTTAAATGATAAAGTGAGGTGACAAAGTCAAGGAGGAATATTTAAATGATAAAGTAATGGAGAAATTTCTAATTATGGAAAGTGGTTAACCCTAAAAATGAGAAAAATAGGTTAAGTGACCTATAAATGGGTTAAGTGACATATAAATAGGTTAAGTGACCTAGAAATGGGTTAAGTGACCTAGAAGATGGAGAGTATAAATAAGAGGCAAGGCTCTCTCATTTTACATCACACTTGAGAATATTGAATATTTATAGGTGACTGAGGTAACCAAGGGATATCTAAGCTAAATTTCAGAGTGAAGGTGAAGAAAAGAAGGTCAGAATTCAAAGGAGTATAAATTCTTTTGATGATGTTTTCTAAGGTATGTTATTTATAGGTCATCTCACCATTTTCACAATAACCTTTTTTCTAGAATGATTCAGACCGTGAAATTTATATGCCATTGAGGAGACATATCCAATTATCTATGGTAAACAATTCATCTTGTGGGTCTTCATATTTTTGGAGTTACACTCCACGGAAAATAGGGTTTGTGGCTAGTCCTAAAACTAGTCTAAAACAGGTGTTTTGGGTAAAAACATCATAACTTATTCATAACAAATCCAAATTCAGAGTCCCTGAGGTGTAGGATAGTCGGTGACAGAGTGTGTTGTTAAGCCACTCTGTGTTGTTAAAGTCACCGGTTCGAAGCCTACGAAGACAAAAAATCCAACCATGTTAAGGGTTGGTGTGGCTCAGGCTGGGTGCGATCCCCGGGTGATTTTGACGGCTTAGATGCCCCTGAGTCACAGTTTCTCAAGCCACAGGTTAATCGCGTAGCCAATAGGTTCCGCACAAATTAACAAACAAAAAAAAAAATCCAAATTCAGTAAGACCAAATTTTTTGGTTAGATTAAAATCTGTATTATGTTGTGTAACATTTTCATATCGATTCAACAATTATTCCATGCAGGGCATGCTCTACAAGGTCGCTCTCTAGAATAAGCCAGAATTCAACAAGGTATGTCATTTTTGCTATAACTCCTTTTCTGAGAGGTTCCATGTAGTGACACCTGGAGTAATTGCATAAAACACATTGAAGAACATTGTGTATAATTTTCAGATATCTATTCATTACAGATACATAGTTATGATTATTTCAATTTAGGGTTGTTGACTAATCCAAAACTAGTCATGTGAGATTAAAGAAAAGTTTAATGAAAATGCTAGTCTCTTGTTGTTAAAGTTAAGGAAGGTTTGAAGGTATGTGATCATATACACCAAATCTATTACAAAGTTACAAATAATATTTGGATGATGAAATTGATGAGGGATTTTGGTTGAGGTACATGTTGGGTACATGGTTGAGACAAGTAGTTGATGAGTTGGCACATACATGAGGTGTATAGTTGATGATGTTGGTACATATTGATGAGTCATAGTTGATGAGTAGTTGATACATGATTGGTATATACTTGGTACATGGTTGGAGGTACTTGTTAGTAATATTGTTGACACATGGTTTATGGATGATGTAGCATACTTGTATTGGTATATTATTAGAAGCACATATTGATATTGGTGATGATTATGAATTATTGTGTTATGCTTGGTTGATGCACATCTTTGAGAGTTATATTGGTGATTGATATTTGTTAG
>ML811372.1:66711-78093 GCA_009831015.1 Picea engelmannii | reverse complement strand
ACTAATATGAAAAATGCATGAAGTATTTTTCCCACAAATGCATAATTAAATGCATGAGAAATATAACCCAAGAAAGCATCATTTAAACACTTTTGTCGCCACCTTGAAATCAACATGGCGCTAAGTTCTTTCACGTGCGGAGAGCCATTCGGATCACACCTCCCCACAAAAGAAACTTTTGGTCTCCAAAAGTATCAGCTTCAATCCATCATCAAGTGCATGCAAATGTCTTTGAAAGGCATGTTCCCTTAAGATTATTTCACCCATGTTCTTCAGAATCAAAATGCAACACCAACACTTGCAACTGTTGCAATGCAAATGCCTGAAAAAGGCACATCCCCTCAAGACTCCTTCACCTATGTTCTTCAGAATAGGAATCGGAATCGAAATGAAAATGCCCACATCTGCAACTGCTGCAACCTGTAATTGATGATAACCTGGATCTATGACTGATCATACCTGTTCACATTTTTTTGAAACACTTGCCAAGAGTTTATAACTACACTCATTGGTCAAGTTTACATGAAAATGCCAAAAATAGGCTTGCCTCAATCAACTTTTTACAAAGAAGCCAACAAGGCTTAATGCGCAAAAATATGCCTCACTCTTCTTCACATAAGAGTGGCTAAACAAGCCTTTTTCAATGCTTTATGATCATTTTACATCAAATTACAAGGCAATTCTTATGCCAACTCAAATGTCGAGATATGCACCAATGGGAAACTTCTATGGTTCTATGTACCCATTACAAAATATGTGCACTTATAAAACCCAACTCCCAAACACATGTGGAAAAAATTCATTAGGTTTCAAAACCAAAGTATAGAACCATCTCCGGGCAAACTTTTGCACGTTCTCACCAAGGAGACCCCGAATATGACATATCTCATGTGCATATATAAGTATTTAAAACTGGGGTATATGATCAAAACAAAAGTTTTGATAGTCAGATTTACCAAATATGATGCTTGGCATATGGACGTTTCCTTCATTCGAACTCCAAACAATGATCTATATAGTCCTCCAAAGTGCGGGAAATGATGGAGAAATAGTCCAAAGTCTTGGCTCTTAATTCTTTTTCTATGTAATGGCATGTGTGACCTGCAACAACCAAGTCTCAGTGCTTAAATAAATCCGAGTAATAAGTCTCGGCTCTATGGAGACTTCCCATCAATCAATTCACCACCTCGTGGCGCTTTACTGTCCTGAACAAACGCACATTACCAAACCCAAACATAGCTATGCAGCTTTGGACATATCCCGGACAATGGATAACTTGGCAAGAAGACCAGATAACTGGAGAAGTGAACCAACTCCATCTGATATACTCATATGTGCAAAACCAGTTTCCCTTATAAATTCTCGCTTCAGATACTCGAGCATATCATAATTTTTAATTACACGGAAAAGTGTTGTAATGATGTCAATTGCAGAATAACCAAGATCATACAGGTTCTTTAAACGACTTCATGCCTCATCAAAGTTCCCTTCTTGCAGTTGGCATATTGGGAAGCTGACTCCATGGATCTATTACAGGGTCATAGACTTCAGCTATGTTCAGGTACGATTAATTTGCACCATAGCCTCCAACCACGTAAACCTTTTCGTTCAGGGAATCTGCACATGTATCACTATGATATTCAAGTGAATTTTTTTCCTTTTGACCATTTATCATTCTTGATATCGTAGATGAATGTAGATTTCACCATAGCTTCATTTGAATCAGTGATGCCATTTCAACCTCCAACAACATAGATTCTGTCATTAAACAAAGTTGCACCAAATCGATACCTAATTTCAGGCATGGAAGACTTTTGTTCTATCCCTGCAAGATTCTCACCACAATAGAATGATGCTTCGAATGTTAAACAAGGTTGAATCCCCTGTAATCGTGGCTAGAATCAAGCTGCCAAAACATTACGATAAATCCGCCAACGTGCTAACTGATGTGAACTCCAACACATAATGGATTTGTATCATAATAAATGTTACAACAACTGTTATACCTGCCACATCATAATGTTTCATATATGAGATATTCCCGCCATGCCAAGGATCTGAACTCCGCTATATAACTGATTCGCCAAATGTCCGCCAACTAAACAACGCACCGTGGCACAAACCGTCGAACGTTATGTTAAGACTGTGCACAAAACATTGTGAACCAATGTGATAACCACCACTAATCATGGCATGGTCATGAAATCACTGTCAAATCTGTAACCAACGTTGGAGAAGCTCGGCCAAAATCAATCCTGTGCTAGGAACAATTGTCGGAATGATTAGTTTTCATAACAGAATAGTGACAACGATACTTCTGGACAGACATGTGCACCTGATAAATTCGCATGGAACCGCCACGTTGGCTCACAAGAAGTAGGCGACATGATTCTGGAGGTTTATTCAAGATTTGGTGGGATTTTCCCATGATCTTTTCCTTGATCTATGTGGAGTAGATCCACTCCCCATGCTTCTTCCTTGTAGCAACCTGCAATGGTGAGTTTCCATTTCTGTCAGGTAGCATGACTTTTGAAGTTGCGGAATCCATTTTTGAGCTTCTGGATTGGATCAATAACGAGCTCATTCGCCAATTTCTGGGTCATGTCTTCTGCTGCAACTGCAACCTGTTGTTGCAACTTATCGGTGATTTCCCCAATTTTATTGACAGCGGCAGAGAGCAGATTCGGGTATTGCTTCAGTAATTTATTGAAGAATGCGTTCTGGAGCAGGTAGGGTCTCTTCAACATCATCATTTGTGGAATTAGAGTTTTGAAGGACACTAATCCCTCCTGGTCTGAGAACCCTCGCGAGCTCCAACATCCATTGTTGCATGTGGAGTTCAGAGATCGATTCGACAAAGCCTTCAAACGCCAAAGGAGTGACACTCATTGACTCCACTCCTGCACTGATGCCAATGTTGTAAAACCCAGCTTTAATTTCATCTACAACATCTGCAACTGCTTGTAGGCCTGAAGAGCATTGTCTATTGACAGTCTTGATAGGTACAGTCTCTGGGAATCCAGCATAAAAAATAGCCATCCTACACTCACTGGCACATTGAGATCCAGGTGCAAGAACAGTACCCATTACAATATCACCAACTTCAATAGGATTAAGTCCAGTCTTGTCAATCAGTGCCTTCAAAATAGGAGCCAGAAATTCATCGGCAAGAGTATCCTTGAATCCTCCACATTTAGCCTTGCATATAGGGGTACGATAAGCTACAACAATGACAACATCATCACCAAACTCAGTAGCTCTTTCATAGGTAGCACTGTCTCCAGCAGCACATACTGAAGCCACCATAAGATTGTTTTTCACTGCAACACGTGAAAAGTTCTCATTGTTCACTGTTGCAGCACGCAAATCAGTAAGGCGTCCATTATTTGTGCTCCGTGCTGTGGAAATCTGAACCGTGGACTCGGCTCCTTCCGTTCGCTGCAGCTCTCCCAGTTTCTTCTTTTCTTGCCATTCTTGTTTCAATTTTGAGATCTAGCCTCCCATTTCATCCTGTTCCCAGTATAATCCTTCCCACCAAGGGCAAGGCAAGTAGAGAAATGGCGACCAGGGGTAGTTGAGAGGAAGATAAGGAAGGTTGCGGTCATCGATAAGAGGCAACTTTCTCATCCGGAGGTCGTTTGGCGCGATTTTCACACCGTTGGATTTCTCTCATCCAGCCCTTCGTAATGACGCCATTACTTCTCGATTCCTAGTTGGAAAAATTTTGAGTGTTTTCCATCAAAAGGGAGATACCTGCCCCCATAAAACTCAAAATTTTGCAACATAGCAGAAATAAAACTTGCAGAAACATTATGAACTGCTTACCGAACCAGCACCAAGCACTTTCATCTTGTAATTATGCTTTTCCAATGGCGGATGGAGCCTCCTTCTTCATAGGCTCTTTTACATTCTGCTTGCTTGACTTGTGGCGAATTTCAGGGTGCAATTTCCAACACTTCTTCTCCCAATGGCCACTGATTTTGCAGAAATTGCAGAAATTCCTCCGTCTTCCATTCAGTTTTACATTCCTTGTAGGAGGATAAGAAAGGTTCTTCTTCTGCTTGATCTCACTTCTCATGGACACATCTGTCTTCTTAACCCACATTTTCTTTGTTTGATTCTTAACTACATCATGTTTAGAAGATCTATGGAAGTAATCATTTCTCTTATATGCAAAAGAAAAACTTGAATGATTGTTATACCTTCCTGACTTGTCCTTGAACTGATGAGGACTAACTATCTTGATTCCCTTCTTGGAATTCGGTGGTGAAGAGATGGATTTCATTTCAACAACTTTTGAGCATTCTCCTTTCTCTTCATGTCCATAACCCAAGCCTGCAAATGGTTGTCTTGGTACAACCTCGAATGGCTAGGTGACTCCTTGACCATTAATGCCAAGTCCACCTCCTCTATACCCCATCTTCATGAGGATCTTCATGCCAACATTAGTGTCATATTGAGAGAAAATAGAACATAAAGAAACATCATATACCTCGGGTTGAGATGCAACATCCATATTCTCAACCTTCTGCAACTTAGCCAATAACTCTTCTTTGTCTCGTAGCATCTCTTGAAGCTCCTGCTTCTCCTCTTCAGCTACTTGCAAAAGTCTTCTCAAATCTGCATTGTCATCTTGAATGTTGTCATTGATCTCTTGCAACTCTTGCATTCTTTCAGCGTGCTTCGCTCCTTTGTCCATCCTGCAAAGCAGTCACGATATCTGATACCACTTGATACGTAAACGGGTCAAGTACTACTCTCCCAAATGTTTACAATGTGAGGATCTTTAAATTGACTATGGCTTATACAGGCTTTATTGAGCTTATTAGTTCATTTATCATAATGCATTACAAGCATAAACATAATACAAATGAACATTAAGGAGTATAAAACACATGAAGGCAAATAAGAGAGAGACAACCAATGTTGATAACGGAGTTCACCCCTCCACCTCTGGGGCTACGTCTCCGAACCTGCTCCAACTGGAATGCAGATATTCTATATTCCTTCTTCAAAGTGAGCTCTCAAAGATTTCTTACATTCAAGGACTATGGCTCTTCATTAGCTCAGCACTATGGCTTTCAATAGCTAAGCACTCTCTCCTTTCCTCTCCTTCTTCAAAACATGGCTCACATAAGGAATATATATAGTTTTTCCTTACTCACTCTCCAACTAAGAGCATTAATTACAAGATCCACAATTGTAGGATCTAATTACAAAGAAGGAAAAACAAGATCCTTAAAAGTAGGATCTTCAACCATCTTAGGCTTAAAAATGAAAAAGTCTCAAAACTACCCAAAGACTTTCCAACCATACCCTTGATTCTCTCAACCTACAATTGAGAAAAAAATGGCAAATTGGTGTGAGGTGGTTTCTCACATGAAAACCAATTTCCATAATTAATAAATGAATAATATGTGAGACAAATTTTCTCTCACAAATATTAATCATTTAATTACAAGTGAATAATAATAATGCATGAGTTATTAAAGCTCATAAAATGCATAATTAAATGCATGAACACTTCATAAAACATTAATCAAACTAATATGAAAAATGCATGAAGTATTTTTCCCACAAATGCATAATTAAATGCATGATAAATATAACCCAAGAAAGCATCATTTAAACACTTTTGTCGCCACCTTGAAATCAACATGGCGCTAAGTTCTTTCATGTGTGGAGATCCATTCGGATCACAAATTGACAGATATTTTTTGGACACATGAAGTGCATACAATAGTTCACATTCAAAACAGATTATTTCTCAGAAACAATAATGACAAAACTCCCTACGAACTATGGAAAGGAAGAACAGACAATAACCTCTACATCAAGGTAACTCAAGATATGTCAAAGAAACCAAGGAATTTTTATTTCTCAAACCAAGTATATCAAATAAATGCTAAAGAGCTTCGGAATGGAAGATTGCAAACCAGTTATCGCTCCCATGCAAACCAGTTGCAATTTGAGCAAAGATGATGATTCAAAGTCTACATATAAGAGTTAATATATGTCAATTATTGGTAGCCTACTATATGTGACAAAATCCAGACCATATGTAATGCAGGCAGTTAGACAGGTGGCACGATTTCAAGCTGCATCAAAGGAATCACATGTATTAGTAGTGAAGAGGATTTTCAGATATCTCAAAGGAACAGAAGAGTTTGGATTATGGTATCCAAAATGAAAGGATCTATCACTTATTTCCTACACAAATGTAGATTGGGCAGGTTGCATTGATGACCGATGAAGCACCAGTGGAGTAGCATTCTACTTGGGTGAGTTTTTAGTATATTGGCTAAGCAAGAAACAACCATCAATATCCTTATCTACAGCCGAGGCAGAGTATATTGTAGCAGCATCATGTTGTACACAGGTTCTATGGATGAAACAAACTTTGACAAATATACAGGTTGAGTATAATGATCCCATTCCAATCTATTGATAATACAAGCACCATCAGTATCTCAAAAAACTCAGTGATGCACTCCAAGACGAAGCACATTCCAATCAAGTATCACTTTCTACAGGAACGGGTTGCAGAGAAGAACATTAGAGTTGAATATGTGGGAACAAAAGAACAAGTGGCATCCATATTTACAAAACCACTTCCATGGGAAGCCCTTGAGTAACTTCACCAGAGATTAGGAGTAATTTCTACAACAAAATGAATGCTTTTGAATGCTTATCTTATATGTCTTAGATGTACATGAGGAAGCACCATAAATAGGACAAAGGGGGAGAGATTTATCAGATGCAAAGGTAAATGATTGGAGAGAGAGCATAGAGGCATGTTTCCAAGGGGAGTGATTGTCAGAAGGGAAGAATGAGTGAAATGACTTCAGAGTGATACCCTTTGTCAAAGGGGGAGATATTATTCATATGAAGGGAGAGAGAGTAATTAGAGGCTTATTAACACAAAGAAAAATAAAAGGCACGTGGACAGAGGGAGCATCCCCAAGGAGAGTTCATTCAGGGGGAGCAGAACCAAAGGGAGATACATTTTGTCATTGATGTCAAAGGGGAAGAGATAGAAACATTGATGAGGATTATAAGAATGAATTTTATCATGACTAAGTGTTCCCATCAATGCCACATGGGGATATTGTCAGACATTTGGCTTAGGTTGATGGATTGTTGGTTTTCATTGATGTCAACCATTGGAGAGTGATATTGTATATTGATGTCAGCCCTTATTGATTGATGTCAACCCTTGGAGAAATTTTGGTAGATAATTCCAGTAGCACAAAGTTTTGGGTAATAGACTCAAGTTTGTTTGATTGATAATGGTATGAGTTTTGATATATTTGCAGGTAATACTATTATATATGGATAGTACATGTCATGCCATTTCTGGTGGTATGTGGAACGTCACATAACTCCTCATGGTTTGAGAGTTATGGCCTTACGAATTTGATTGACCCTCATATGTTGGCTTGAATCCCAAAAAGGTCAAAGAAGTCAAAGAGATTGCAAAGAAGAAAGTATTATTTAAATGATAAAGTAAAGTGACAAAGTCAAGAAGGATTATTTAAATAATAAAGTGAAGTGACAAAATCAAAGAAGATTATTTAAATGATAAAGTGAGGTGACAAAGTCAAGGAGGAATATTTAAATGATAAAGTAATGGAGAACTTTCTAGTTATGGAAAGTGGTTAACCCTAAAAATAAGGAAAATAGGTTAAGTGACCTAGAAATGGGTTAAGTGACCTAGAAATGAGTTAAGTGACCTAGAAGATGGAGAGTATAAATAAGAGGCAAGGCTCTCTCATTTTACATCACACTTGAGAATATTGAATATTTATAGGTGACTGAGGTAACGAAGGGATATCTAAGCTGAATTTCAGAGTGAAGGTGAAGAAAAGAAGATCGTAATTCAAGGGAGGATAAATTATTTTGATGATGTTTTCTAAGGTATCTTATTTACCGGTCATCTCACCATTTTCGCAATAACATTTTTTATAGAATGATTTAGACCATGAAATTGCTATTCCATTGAAGAAACATATCCAAGTATCCATGTTAAAAAATTCATCTTGTGGGTCATTGTATTTTTGGAGTTACACTCCATGGAAAATAGGGTTTGTGGCTAGTCCTGAAACTAGTCTAAAAAAGTGTTTTGGGTAAAAATGTCATAACTTCTTCATAAAAGATCCAAATTTAGTAAGACTATATGTGTTGGTTAGATTGCATATTTTATTCTGTTGTGTAACATTTTCAGATTGATTCAAAAATTATTCCATGTGGGGTATGCTCTACAATGTCGTTCTCTAGAATAAGCCAGAATTCAGAAAGGTATGTCATTTTTGCTATAACTCTTTTTCTGAGAGGTTCCAACTAGTGACACCTAGAGGAATTGCATTAAACACACTAAAGAACATTGTGATTCATTTTCAGATATTTATTCATTATAGATACATAGTTATGATTATTTCAAGTTAGGGTTGTTGACTAATTCAAAACTAGTCATGTGAGACTAAAGAAAAGTTTGATGAAAATGCTAGTCTCTTGTTGTTAAAGTTAAGGAATTTTTGCAGGTATGTGATCATATACACCAGGTCTATTACAAAGTTACAAATAATATTTGGATGATGAAATTTATGAGGGCTTTTGGTTGAGGTACATGTTGGGTACATGGTTGAGACAAGTAGTTGATGAGTTGGCACATACATGAGGTGTATAGTTGATGATGTTGGTACATCTTGATGAGTCATAGTTGATGAGTAGTTGATACATGATTGGTACATACTTGGTACATGGTTGGAGGTACTTGTCAGTAGTATTGTTGACACATGGTTTATGGATGATGTAGAATACTTGTATTGGTATATTATTAGAAGCACATATTGATCTTGGTGATGATTATGAATTGTTGTGTTATGCTTGGTTGATGCACATCTTTGAGAGTTGTCTCGGTGATTGATCTTGGTGAGTATATCTAATTTGGTTGATAAGATTGATGAGACAGGTTGTTGTAATAGGTTGTTTGGACAGTTTGTTGTGACACATTAGTTGTACAGGTTTGGTGCATGGTTGATTCACTTGTTCATGGTACAGGTTGAGGTACTAGTTGTTGCATGGTTAATGCAATTGTTTATGGTACAGGTCGATTACAGGTTGGTTGGTAAAGGTTGTTGCATGGTTTATACACTTGTTTATGGTACAGATTGATTACAGGTTGATGCATGGTTGATGCATGGTTCAGGTTATTGGTATAGGTTGTTTGGTACAGGTTTACAGCAATATATCTCATAGTGATAGTGTGATAGTGGTTCCATCATTCTACTTATATGTCAGGTTGGTTGGATAGGGAAAGGATAGGTGATTGTAGCCACCTTCCAGTTGTAGTTGGAGAACATAGGGGGTTGTAGCCTCCTTTTGGTTGTAGCCAGATAATTGGGGAGTTGGAGCTTCCCTCAGGTTGTAGCCTAAGAAACTAGGGGGTTGGAGCCTTCTTCCAGCTGTAGCTGGAAATCAAAGGAATTTGGTGCTTCCAATGAATGTAATTCTTCAAGACATATAAGAAAAATCATTATGTGGTTTTCTCCCACTTTAGGTTTCCACGTAAAACATTGGTATACTGTGTATGTGTATGATTGTTTATTTGTTCATTGCTTATTTACTCTGCATTTATTGGATGATAATGCTACATTGATATAACACTTGGATTCTATGGTTAAAAAGGATTAAATTGCTCAATTACTGATTCACCCCCCCTCTCAGTAATCCAACATGTTTTTCCTTTAGAGGTTATTAAGTTTCTTGTGGGCTCTTCTTGTTGAAAATTTTTCTAGATCAAGGATGTTACTATACATATCCATGAGCCCCTTCATCTTAATTCTCTCAGTCAAAATTTCTACTTTCAAATGAGCAACCTCCTTCCTAGTCTCCCTGAGTTGTCGGGTAAATCTTTTGAAAGTGTGATTACTAGGTGGAGTGTTGATGTTGATAACCTCAAGAGGTTTCTCAATGGCTTCACCTTTATCTTTATGCTACATGGGGGCTATGTTTATCACCCAAATAGGCTTCTCAATGCCTTTACCCTTGTCCTTCTCTTTCCTTGGAACTGAAACCTTGGGTAGGATTTCTGCTTCAACAACCTCCTTGAGGGTTGTTGGCCCTCGACCAAGTTTTGAGGAAACATTGGTCTTGTTTGACCACTTTTGGGACTTTGACAGGCTGGACGAAGATGGAGCACCCAGGCGAAGCAGAGATCATGGTATCTCACTTGTTTTGTGCACCCAGCGAGGGTTTCATTAGGGTTTTTGTATTAGGGTTTTTGGATGTTGTCCCATGAGTTCACCCATGTTTAGGCCTGGTTGTAAGGGATGTAAAAGTATATATAGGAAAAAATGTAAGATAGAAGCATGTGGGTGTTCTTAGTGCAATCAATGTAAGAAGTAATGTTAGTTATGTGCACAGTATGTTTGGCTTAGTGCATGAGATTGGAAGTTGCTTTGTGCAATATGGTTGTGTAAATTAAGGCTTTTTGCTATTAAGGAGTTGGCTCTGTGCCTTGACCTGATTTTGGGGAAGGTGGACCTAGTGCATTGTGCGCAGATCACCTGTCCACTATGGAGTTGGATATGTGTCTTTGTGCACAGAAGAAGATGAGTGTACGGAGCTTGAAAGACTAATAAAGAAGAAGAAGAATTTGGTGGACGTATCCCCACACTGGGGTGAACTACGTATATCATGTGTCTTGATGTGCTTTGTGCGATGTTGTTTATGTGGTTATTTGCTTAGTGTTGTTGTTTTTATGTGTAATGAATTCATCTGATGTTGTATCTTAGTGCTTGATTATGTGAATGAATGATAGATATGAGATAATTATATGTGCTAAGTGATTGGAAGTGTTAGATATTGATTGTTACTGCATTGAACTGTAATAAGGGTTAGTCTGTGATGTAAATGAGATGCATATTATTGTCTAAGTTCTATGTTAAGTGTTGTTATCATAGATATGTGTCCCAGCTTGATTGTAGACACCTTAGGTGAGACTTCATCTGCTTCACAGGTGTTGCCTAAAGGGTCGGTAGTTAGGGTTTTGTTGGTGCGATGTTGAAGTGTTGAACCATGGGTATGCCCCTGTGCCAAAAAATGGTTCTGTTGTCGGGAACTGAAACTATGATTGCTGGGAACTGAAGAAAAGAGAAAGCTTTGTGTGTTGATCTGTTGTTGTAGTGCGCAGTATTCTAATCAACTTGTGAAGCTCTGTGCTAAGAAAGGAACCTGATCTGAAGAAAAGAGATAAGATATTAAATCTTTGTGCTATGTTAAAGGTAAGATAAGTGGAAATTTTTACTTTGAAAGTATGAATCTAGGTTTGTTTGATATATTTTTTCCTAGTCTAAAAACTAGGGCACAGTTAGAAGAAGG
>ML811372.1:20355-44348 GCA_009831015.1 Picea engelmannii | reverse complement strand
CTCTCCAACACCTTCTCTGTGTACTCACCCTGAGACAATATCAATTTGCAATTTTTTTTGTCTCTTGTTATTCTCATGCCAATGATTTTCTTTGCAGCACCCAAATCCTTCATTGCAAATGAATTGGCTAATTTCTTCGTGAGCATATTTATATCCTACATATTAGACCTTGCAACAAGCATGTCATCTACATACAATAGAAAAATAGTATAGCTTCCATTTTCTAGCCTTTTAAAATAAACACGGTGATTAGAATGACATCTACTATAACCCTGCTCTATCATAAACATGTCAAACTTCAAATACCACTAGCTTGGAGCTTGCTTTAGGCCATACAAGATCTTCTTCAACCTGCATACCAAATTCTCCTTCCCTTTGACCTTATACCCCTATGGTTGCTGCATATAAATCTCTTCCTCCAAATCCCCATGGAGAAAAGTTGTTTTTACATCTAACTATTCAAGATGAAAATATTCTACTACCAGACTTAAAATAGTCCTAATTGAAGTCATTTTAACAACAGGAGAAAATATTTCATCAAAATCTATACCATTCTTTTGTGCAAACCCCTTTACAACAAGTCTAGCCTTGTACCGCTTTTCTCCTCCATCTTCTTTCTTCAACTTGTAAACCCATTTATTCTGCAATGCTCTTTTTCCCGTAGGCAACTGAACCAAGTCCCAAGTCTGGTTATTTTCCAAGGAATCCATTTCCTCTTTCATGCCTTGCTCCCACTTCTTTTTGGTGTCTACCTGCATTGCATCTTCATAACATTCTAGTTCACCAGAATCAGTCAACAATAAATAATACAATGAAGGAGAGTATCGTTCAATGGGTATACTTAACCTGGTAGATATTCTATCAACACTTGCAGGTGTTTGAGGTACATGTTTCTCATGTTTTGTACATTTTGATTTTCAAGTTCCTTTGGAATTTATTTTTCAGTGATCTCATCAAGCATTGTGTATTCTTGTTTGTCTTCTTCCTATTTCTTTCCCTGCAATTGATCTTTGTACATGACCTTCTCATTGAATATGAAATCTCTACTCCTAATGATTTTGTTATTTTCATTATCCCATAATCGATAACCAAAATCATTAACACCATATCCAATAAAGGTACACTTCTTGGATTTAGCCTCAAGTTTTTTTCTATTTTCTTTATCAATATGGACAAATACTTCACAACCAAAAGTTTTCAAAAAAGAATAGTTTACCTTTTTTCCTATCCATTCCTCCTCTGGAATTCTACCATCCAAAGAGCTTGAAGGTCCTCTGTTTATTAAGTAAACAAAAGTATCTACAGCATCTGCCCAGAACTGTAAGGGCAAACTGGCATGCAATCTCATACTCCTTGCATGCTCCATGATTTTCCTGTTCATCCTTTCTAACACACCATTTCTTGTGGTGTTCTTGGAACTGTCTTCTCTCTACGAATCCCATGGTATGAACAATAATCATCAAACTCATCGCTGCAACATTCACCTCCATTTTCTGATCTGAGACACTTCAAACTTTTTCCTTTCTCATTCTCAACTAAAGCTTTCCATTTCTTAAAAGTATCAAAAACATCATATTTTTGTCAAATGCAATAAACCCAAGTTTTTCTAGTTGCATCATCAATAAAAGTAACATAATAATGAGATCCACCAAGAGATGATACCTGATCTGGTCCCCATACATCTGTATGCACAAGCTCTAACCTTTCATTCTTCTTTTCTTTTTCAACTCTGAGAAATCTGACTCTCTTTTGTTTTCCATAAACACAATGCTCACAGAAGTCCAAATCAAATTGTTTAAGATCTGGAAACAAATTTATTTTGTGAAGTATCTGCATACCCTTCTCACTCATGTGTCCCAGCCTATGATGCCACAATGTTGTATCCACTCTTGTAGAATCTAAAGAGATAGAAGAGTCAGTATTACCAGTACATAAATACAATGTACCTACCTTATCTCCTTTTTCTATCACCAATGATCCATTGATTACCTTCCACATCTTATCTGTAAATATGGATACAAAACCTTCACTTGCCAACTGCCCTGTTGAAATTAGATTTTTCCTTAAATCTGGAACATGTCTTACCTCTTTCAACAACCATTGGTTTCCATTGTGTTGCTTTATTTTTACCTTTCCCATTCCAACAATTTTTCATGGTGCATCATCACCCAAATGAACCTGTCCAAAATCACCTTGAACATAATCTAGAAAATGTTTCCTATGGGGTGTGGAATGAAATGAAACCCCCGAATATACTAACCAAGACTCAGAAATATTATCTACAAAAAGAATCATAGCATCTTGTAACACACCTGTTACATTTTCTTCTTGATTTCTCTCATGTTGTCCATCTCTTTGTTTCTTTGGAGCTCTGCAATCTTTCTTTAGATGTCCTTTCTTCCCACAATTCTAGCACTCTATCTTTCCAAGTCTAGATTTGGATTTTCCCTTCCTAGAATTCTTGCGGTTCCTTGAGCCCTTTCCTCTATCCTTTTGTCTTCCCATGTTCTCCATGTTCAACGCATTACCTGATGTATCACATGTGATTTTTCATCGCATTTCCTCACTAAGGATAACACCAACAACATCATCAAATTTTAATGTATTTGAACTAGAGACAGAGTTACTTAGAGCCATGACCAAGCCATTCCAACTTTATGGCAACAAGCACAAGATTAGAAGATCCCTAACCTCATCATCAAAGTCCACTTTTACAGAACTTAATTGCTTAGTAACCATATTAAATTCATTTAAATGATCTGCAACAGACCCACCTTCTGACATCTTCATATTAAATAATATCTTCATTATAAATACCTTATTAGACGCCAAGGTTTTATCATATTGTTCAGCCAACGCATCCATTAGATCCTTCATTGTCTTTTCTTTCGAAATATTGAAAGCCATCGATGTTGCCAAGCTCAGTTGTATCGTTCCTAGAGCCTTTCTATCAAGAATCTCCCATTCTTCATCCTTCATGGCCATCGGCTTCTTTGCTACTCCGCCCTATGGTAGGAATAGATCCTTCTGATATAAATAATCTTCCATTTGCATCTTCCATAACTAGTAGTTTTGGTCGTTAAATTTCTCAGCCCTAAACTTTCCATCTTCCAACATTGCTCCCACTCGAACCAGGAACCCTCTCTTCCTGCGAGTTACCTTTTGATCTGATACCAGTTGTTAGAAAAATAGGAATGCAGAGCCATAAAATAAAACAAATTCAGAAACAAAACATAGAAAAAACACAATACAATAGAGACACGGATTTACGTGGTTCACCCAATGTGGGCTACGTCCACCATATAATTTGCGAGGTCCTTCCTTTATTATTATCCAGCAAATGAATGGATACAACCTACAGCAAAACCTGTTGTAACTTCCTCTTATTTCTCTCACAGTATCCTCTCTAAGAATGCAATACTCGCCATAATGCATAGCTACAATACATTTCCCTCATAACAAAGGGTTTCCTTCTAGGGAAAAAAACCCTAACATAATTTCTACTAATAGATCTGCGACCTTATAATGAATGGTCCAGATTTACAATAAAATTACAATATACATTTACAAGGAAATTTTTCCCTCGAGGGATTCGCCCCCGAACCCCCCGGACCCTGTAGAGGGGATACCCCCCCTCTGCACTCCCCCGCGTGGAAGAATGTACATACTTCTAGGGTGTAAAGTCTTCATGCGGTATAAACATGACTGAAAGCAAGGACCTCTAAATCAAGAACATAATCAGGCCCCACAACCAACAACCAGGTCCCAATAGAATAGACAGATGTATGGAAAACCGCCTTCAAGTAAAAAGAAGGTCTTTTTGAATGGTTGGTCATGCCCTTTGGTTTGAAAAATGCTCCAAAAACTTTTATTAGGATGATGGACGATATCCTATGACCTTTCACCAATAATTTTGTAGTGGTGTATCCGGATGACATCCTCATCTACACCAAGACTTGGGCAGAACACTTGTCGCATATTTAGCAGGTTATGCACACCCTGCGGCAGCACAAACTATATGAAAACTTGGAAAAATGCTCCTTCGGCATGGACAGGGTCCATTACTTAGGCTACATCATTGATCAGCATGGTGTGTGTTAGTGCTAGAAGTTGCCCCTAGACTGCTATAGGGTCAAGCCTAGCACATCTTAGTTATTGCAATGGTTTTTGTAGATGGAAATTAGATTATGGTTTGGTTTGATGGATCAACGAGACTGAATGAGGAAGGAAGAGGGTAATAAACTAACTTTAAATCAGAGATTTATCATTAGGCATGGATTTAAGTAAACACCCTATTAGATTAAAGGCCAGTGAACTGCATATCAGACAAATACTTATATGATGGTTGATGGAAGAATGGAGAATGTGATAAATAGTAGAACATTCGCCAAACATATATTCTCTCTATAAAATGGATTTGACGTGTACTTGAACAAAACACACAAGCAACAGGAAGATCACAACAAATCTTGATGCTCAAGAATCTATTGTTTATGGATAGTCATTGATTCTCAATGTCTGTAACTCATTCAAGAAAGAGGAAATCATAATGGAAAATGAAAAAGATCACAATCTGATAGCACAATTCATAGGGATGATCAATGTCAGGAATGAATACTTAATAAGAATTCCCATAGGCTTGCAATGATTATACACAAGCCTCTGCCCCTATTTTCCTCTCTCTAGTCTCTCCCCTCTCGAGTCCCCTTTCCCCCATTATTTGATGTTGGTTTTATAATTTTCATATGATGAACACATGTCTCAAAAATGTTTTTCTTCTTGCCTCTGTACTCTAAAACCCTGCATGGAAATCAGTAATCGATGGCTCAACTGATAAGATTCTTTTCCTGGAAATCTGGAGTTTACTGAAGTTGTTTCTTTAAAATTCGGGTAAGATTTAATTAAAACATCATTCCCTTAGTTTGTTGGCTAGTAATATGGGACTATTGCTAAATGTTGTGAAAAATAATCTACCATCTCATCTGTCACTTTAGAACACTGAATCTATTTTGGTTGACTGTTGATATAATGCCTTCAAATCTGTCAACCATGTTCTCAAAATATTGGAAATGAATCTTTGACCAACTATTAATCCTTTGCCTGAGAACGTGGAATGTGAACTTGGAAATTTCTTTGGGGGTTAAGGGGCACCTTCATTGACCTCTAATCTCTTCATCATAAAATTGAGAATTCATCACTCTCCCCTACCAAAGCACTTACCTATACTTTGCAAGGGCTAACATATCTGCCCTACCCCCTCCAAAATTGCATGCAGAATGAGCAGCCATATCCTTGTCAAATCAAATATGTAAGACCACAAATTTTCTAGATCCTTCATAAATATCACAATTTAATTATGTTTGGAAGTTTCTTTGATCTGTTTCATGAATTCTATGAGAAGGTGATCTGAGACGACTTACAAGAGAATCTCCAATAAAGTGTATATAAGGAACAAAAGACAGTGCCTGAAAATTAACTTTACAGCGTAGTCGTTGGATTTCTACAGGAATGTTATCAAAATCCAGGCAATGAGAAAAGGGAGAAATGGAAACAATTCCATAACTCTCCAATACATGCAGTACATTTTCCAAATACCAAGCTACTGGAGCATGGACAGGTGTTGTCTTCACTCTTCTAGGCCGAATCCTTGTTGTATAATATTTCTGAGTGCTCTAGTAATAATCCCTCAGTACATCTTTCACTATAGTTACATCATCCTTTATAATTTGTATGAAGTGATCCACATCAAATATATCTGCAAACAAGCTTGTATCTTGCCAAACAGGGTTCATATCAAAATGAGGAACAAGGAGTGTCGCATTCAAACTTTTGCAACAGCAACTGCATCACATATCCCCATTCAGGATAGAGATTCTTAATGACAGCCAAAGGCTCTAAGAGAACCCCCAAAATGAATCTCCTTGAAGATACCTTTCCAATGGGATATCGTTCACCTAAAATGGAGATTGTATGCAAAATTTACGACCCCGGGAAGTTGATGTACTAACTTACCCAAACAGGGCCCACATGAATTTTGGTGCTTCATCTCCTAGGGTTAGGTTTTGGATGTCTAGGATTTTTGACATTCCTGTTTATTGTAAAAAGGCCTTAAGAGCCTCATTGTAATCATCTTCTTGTGAATGAGCATAGTTGTCACATCTCTTCTCCGAGACAAGCCACCACCATTCCAGTAAGCTTGTTTTCCGCTGCATTTTACAGTTTCAGCTTATTTCCTTATTGAATAGAAAACCAGTTTTATTGTATCTTTGGTGATTTGTGTTAAGCATATTTTAATAATCTGTTTTCATTTCATTCTTCTCATAAAATATAGATCATTGGTATCAAAGCGGTCTGCTCCTTGTCATCTTAATGCATGTCCCAAATGAGGTTAGGATACAAATAATTGGGTCTCAAGCTTGTTTTTGTTGAGGATAAAATCTCTCGCACACCCAAGCGACCTCTCATGGCAGGAGAAAAGAAAGATGATGAGATAGGAGATCCTTTCAAAATGTTTCTTGAGGAATCCCTCATGCAACAAAGTAACGATATGATGGATATTTTCACGCAAATACTTTGGCGGCTACCAACAAGTGACACATATTCCTCAAGCAGAGGTGTCGCCCCTTCAAGGTACAAATCAACTTTGATATTCCTGCATTTTAAGGTCAAATAGACACGGATGTTGTAGACAAGTGGTTGAATCTACTAGAAGGGAATTTTTTTGAGCCATGGTCGGAAACAAGTTGGAGTGGTACTCTAAAAAAGGATATGACATGGTTAAAGAAAAAGCGCGCTGCAGTGTCAGCGGTGTTGTTGAAAGTGGGCATAGCTTCGGCCCATTTGGTGAAGTAATCGACGGCGACAACAATGTATTTGTGACCATTGCTGGAGGGGGGATTACAAGTCATAAAGTCGATGCCCCATTTACAAAAAGGGCTGGCAGTAATGACAGGGTGAAGAAGAGTGGGGGGAGCTCGGGCTTTGTTGGCATAGAGCTAAAATTGCTCACATCATTTCACGGCATGAATGCAATCATGAAACAGGGTAGGCCAAAAGTACCCGGCTCAGATAATATTTTGAGCAGTGGATATACCCAAAAGATGGCCCCCACATGCGCTGATGTGGCAGTCGTTTAAGACTCTGTCGGCCTCGTTAATAGTCAAGCATCGACGAAGAATGGTGTCGACGCCCCGCCGGTATAGGATGTCTCCAATGAGGAGATAGTGGGGGGCCTGATGGAGAATATGTCAACAATCATCTCATGATAGATGGGTACCTAAATTTTGAGTTCGTAGGTAGATGAGAAGGTCGCCATACCAAGGATCATCTAAAGCGATGTAAAAGAGATGTTCGTCAGGAAAGTCAGTGTTGACGGGGGCACTGGTGGTGTCAGAGGGGAGGACCATGACAAGTTCGGCGAGAACGAGGGCCTTCTTACTCTTAGGTGTTGAGAACTCGAGGTCGTACTCCTGAAGGATAATGATCCATCGAGTGAATTTTCCATTAACTTGTCGATGGATGAGCAAGTATTGCATAGGGTTGGAATCTGCGACAACCTTTGTGGTGCGAAGCAGAATGTAATGGCGCAGTTTCTGGACTGTGAGGACAACTGCAAGAGCAAGTTTCTCTTCATGTTTATACTTCAAGGGTGGTCCTGAGAGGTTCTTACTAACGTAGTAAATGATGTGTTCACAATTTTCATCTCTGAGCTGGACGAGGACGTCGACTATTGATACAGCTGATGCTGATACGTAGAGGATGTAGTCGTGATTATAGTTAGATGCACTAATTAAAGGTGCATTTGAAAGCACTGCTTTAAGATTGTCAAATGACTGTTGGGAATAGTCATCCCAGTGAAAAGGGATGTCGTGACGTAGTAAGCGGAGGAAACCATGTGCACGTATGGCGTAATCAAGAACAAAGCATCTAAGAAAGTTAGCTTTGCCCTGTAGACTCTGAAGTTGTCATAAATTCCAGGGAGGTGGAATTTCAGTGATAGCTTGGACTTTGAGGGGGTCCATGGTAATACCACTTTGGGAAACAATAAAATCGAGGAGGCACCCTGTGGTGATGCAGAACACACACTTGAGAGGATTCAAGCGGATGTTGTACTAACAACACCATTGAAAGATGATGCGTAAATCATCGAGATGCTGGGTACGTTTCTTGGATCGAGCTGTGAGGTCGTCCAAGTAGGCAAGGATGATGTTCACCAGATCGTGGAAGATGTATGTCATCGCCCACTGGAAAGTTACGCCGGCATTTTTTAAGCCAAAAGGCATGACACGATATGCAAAGGTACCCCATAGGGTCGTGAATGTGGTTTTATACTGATCGGCTGGGTGGATTTGAATTTGGTTATAGACAGAGAATCCATCCATGAAGGAGAGAGCCTCATGGCCAATGCAGTCGTCGATAATTTGATCAATGAAAGGCGTTGGAAAGTTGTCTTTGGGACATGCGTTATTGAGATCACAAAATTCTGTGCAAACGCAAATAGTGCCCTATTTTTTGTCGACGGGTACAGGGTTGGAAACCCATGAAGTATAAGTGATGGGATAAATAAACCCAGCAATGCGTAATTTGTCAATTTCGGCTTTGATAGCCGCAGCTTTGGATGGGTGTAGCAGTCGTTGTTTCTGGTGAACTGGTGTGATGTCAGGCCAGATGTCGATGTGGTGCTCAACAATAGAGAGATCGAGGCTAGGCATTTTCGTGTATGACCAAGTGAAAACATCTCGATATTCCTAGAAGAGGGCTTTGTATGCGGCGATTTCCTGAGGAGTGCAAGAAGCTCCAATGATGATTTCTTCGACGATGCCATTTTTTATGGAAATGTTGATTTCGATGGTGGGGGAAATGTTGGCCATATTACCTTCTTCAAAAGCATCAGGGGCAGGAATGGGATTGTTGAACCAATCTATAGGCCCGGAGGGGATAAAATATTTGGTTTCGACCACGTAAATGGGGTTTTGGTTAGGAGGCATGAGGGCTTCCTATGGAGAAAAGAGTGCACGGTGATGTAGTGCGTCCCAGGGATAATCCGGGTGGTTTAACGCTTCCAGTATTTCCTTGTCGCATTGGAAACGGTGGGAATACAAGGGGTCGTGAGGAGTGATCTCGGTGACAGTTTGGTTTCCCCTTGATGGAGAAGTAGAGGGAGCAATGCTGGGAGAGGGTGAGGGTTCACTCGACATAAACCATATATTGAAGTACTAAGGGGTACCCGTGGTCGTTGGGTGGAGAGTGTTCGTAGGGAAATGAACAGGGGAGTTGGGGGGGTTGCGGGGTAAATCCTTAGAGATGTTATCTAAGAACCATGGAGGCATTGGGAGTGCCTTGGGCTCGGGAGAAATGACATGAAGATCCTCAAGTGATGAGGTAATGTCAATGATCGCTTCGATGGGTTGGTGAAGCAGGGCCAATTGACGCTGCCTATATTCAAGGATCATAGGACACTGGTATGTAAAATGAGTTAATGAATTGCAGAGAGCGCAAGGGCATCTCATGCATTCATTAACTGAAGTGGTGACATAGTGGATGTTAGTGATATTTTTTGAAGAGGACGTAGTAGGGCGGGGGTTGTTCTGGAAGTTCTGGCATATAGCCGCTAATGTCCATCGAAAGCATGGCAGTGTTGGGCAATGATGGGTGTAATGGCCATACTCTAAACATATAGCACAAGCGTATTTGGTTCTCAACCCTTTACTACTAGAAGGGGGGGTGACAGTGGTGGGACTAGCAGTAGTGGTAGGTGTTGTGGGAGGTGGATTGAGGGGAATCAAATTCCATAATTCAGGTAGTGATGGACAGTTGTTGGTTTGGTGGCCCTCTTTCTCACATAGTGCGCAAGGTGGTGGGATGCATGGAGGAAGTGGAGTGGTGGGCTCGTTATTCTTTCTCCTGCCCCCAGCTATAGCAGGGGGGTTAGTGAGTATGGGGGTAATGGGGGTAAGGACAGGAATTGTCATGGGGAGGCCTTCTTGTGGGGGAAGGGATGGTTGAGGAACCATCTAAGGTGGGTGTAAATACCAGACTGGGATGGCTAACACCATATTGGGTAGTGTGAGCATTGCGGGTACCTGAAAATCTTCGATACCTGGTGGAGGGTAAAAGAAGGGAATTTGAGTGAGGGGTTGGGGAACTGTCTCCCAGACAGGACTATGCCCCTGAGTGGATGTGGATTTGTGGACGTTTGGGATCGACGACTGCGCAGGAGGCTCCGATGGGAGTGGTTCTGCAACTATTGGGACGTCAGGAGTGACTGAAGCCTCCTGAGGAGGAAGAGCATCCTCTGTGTTAGATGAGATGATGCATACTTGATTAGCAGGATGAAGGAGTGGTGGTGCTCCATGGTATGTCCCTAACAAGGATGGATCTTTAAAAATTCCAGGACCCATCTCGATGAGTGGATATGTGTCTTGGTTTGTGTGGATGAGAGGAAGAATGTTATCGAGATTGGCAGATGGGTTAGGCTCATAATGTGAGACTTGGTCGATGGTCAAGATCTTCCCGTTGTGGGGGAACATCATTGTCCGAAAGACAGAGGATGCCACTGCCTTCATAGCATACATGTAGCTACGACCGAATAATATATTGTAATCAAGCGGAGCGTCGATAACTTCGATGTCAATGAGAATAGTTTTTCCCCTGAGTTCAACGGGGACATTTTGGAAGAGCCCTTCAGGAGATGATGGTCATCCTTCATAATCTTGTAATGTGATGGCAGAGGGAATGAGTTCCAGGGAACCAAGTTTCTGCCATACGGTTTTGGACATGATGCATGTAGATGCACCTTCATCGATGATACATCGATGAACAATGATGTTCTGTATTTTCATTGGTATTTGAAAAGTGATCAAGGTGGAAAGACGAGGTTCTCCATTATCAAGATCAAAGGTAATGAGTCGAGTATCGACTTGGTCGACTGCCCCTAAGGCAGAAAGTAGTGATTTCCGTTGTGTGGGACAAGTCTAGAGGACTTCCAAGACTAACATGGCAGTCGGGGATTGCGCTAAGTCGTCTACCAAGCTATAGTTATGAGCTTCCCTAGCCTATGGGTTGTGGACATTCCTGCGCAAGGGGATGTGAGGGATGCGTAGTGGTGGTTCGGAGAAAGGGTGAGGGATCACCAACGGGGGTCCCGTCGGTGTAGGGTTTGTCTCTAGAGAGATAGGAGTAGACTCAGTTGGTGTATGATACTGACGATTACGTGTTTGCAAAAGGATCTCTTCCTCACTAGTGAGGAGAATTGTACGCTCTGTTGGGTTGTTAGGGTTGGGGTATTGTCCTACCTGAGGTGGGGGATGTTGTGTGTCCTATTGAGTGTTTATCACACCTTGATGTGGAATAGGATTTTGCAGCACGGCAGGAGGGGGTTCTTACACGTGTTGTTGTGGTGCCTGTTGAGGGGCAGTTTGTGCAGGAGAATGGGGAAGACTACCCGAGTCTTTCAAATGTTTGAAATCAGCGATCTGAGGGAAATGGTGAGTGTAATGACCAAACTCACCACAAAGAGCACAAGGGAAGATGGTTTTAACATTATTTCTCCCTTGGCATTTGTTATTATTACCCCCTTGTGGGTTTTGGTTCCCTTGGTTCTGGTTGCCCCCAGTGGGTTGGTGTTGTGGGGGTTGATTCCCGCCTTGACCTGGGTTATTGTTATTCCTGTTCTGTCCTTTCTTCTTGGCATTGTTCGATGGATGACTTGGGTTAGCTATATTCAACTGTTCAAAATTTTGGTATTGTTGAGCAGCAGAGGGTTGAACAAAATTTACCCCCGCATGAGGATGTGGGGGAGCCATGGGTTGTGGAGGACCAGGAAATGGGAAGTATGGATTTTGTTGTGGTATCGATCCATAAGGTACATAGGAAGGCGTAGTGCTTTCACTAGTACTATAAGCTAATGTTGAGGGAGTAACACTATTTGTGGGAAGAGGTGGATTTATGGGAGGTGTCGGCGATGGTCCACTGATGGGTGGAGTTATAGCAACAGGGTAAGGTTGTTGATAAGGAGGTGGGGGGTAATAAGGAGTGCCTCCATATGCCGGCAGATATTGAGGTGTTCCATAAATCAGTGGTGGTTGGGGTTGTGGACCATGGTGTGTGGTGGCACCTATTAGTCTGTCTGCTGAGTGAGACATCCCAGGTTTGTCTTGGCCAAATGGCACAGGTTTTGGAAGATCAGGAAGTATCGTATATAAGTACCCTGACTGTGCATAGATGAGGTCGTATTGTTGGGATTTGCTAATGGCTTCCTCTTCTGATTGAGGGAAGGTAGAAGCTACATCCTTACCAAGGAGAGAGACAAGTGATCTAAGAAACCAGTCGAGACATTGTTGCTTGGTGGTTTCTGCTTTACACAAACTTCGTCGCCTACGCCACTCATGAATGTGGTCAGCGATGTATGTGGCTAAGGTTTGTTTGAAGTTAGACAATAGTTATAGACCATTGTCATGGCGGATGGGTAATTGGAAGAAGGTCAAGAATGCTTTGGCCAATGACTCAAAGGTCGCATGGGACCCTGATTTTTCTTCGACATACCATTTAGCCGATGGGCCAGTGAGTGTGCGTTGAAATAATCGCAATCTGATTGAATCATCCATAATGCTATTGGAAGAACACAATAGATGAAAGGCCATGACATGGTTGGCAGGGTCATCCCCTGCCTTCCCTTCAAACTTTGGTATGTCTGAAGGAATTTTTGTTGGAATTGCAAGCCATGTGGCATCATGCAATATAGGATCATTGGTGAGTTTGGTGAGATCCGGTATGTTGAGAGAGGCCAAATATGGCATCTGTAGTGGGGGAGAAGGGTTAGCTCCAGCCATAGTGTGTTGTGAACCTGACCCTTGATGGGGACTAAGTGGGTTGGTTCTCCCTCCTTGAGAGGAAGTGGGTCCCCCGCTTCCGTGAAAAGGAGAGCGAGTGAATGGATGACTTTGGGACGTTGACCCAAGTAATGTAGAACCCAGCAAAGATGATCCTAAGATAGTAGCACTCACAGGAGTGTGTGAAGGAGGTGTCGATGAGCGGTCACGACCAGATACTCCCCCTAAGATAGGAGGGAGGTTGAGCAAGCGTCATGAATGATGGGGATTCTGTGGTTCCCCTATGATGTTGGACTAACTGGGTGAATGTGTGCAAAAAAGTGATGAGAGTAGTATAGAAACAAGAGTCTTTGTTGTGACTGTTTACACAATATATATATCCAAATCAAACTGTAATCAAATGTGCATCATACATAAAATGTGAAAGAAGCATATATATGTGGGTAAGAGGGTTTTGTCCGCGTGGGGGAATCAAAAGAAAGCAAATGCTCACTTCCTAGAAGATGTAACGTCCTTCCTCTCAAATAGCACTGGACCTTCCAATAATACTCAACAGTGGGGTTTGAAGTCACCGGAAGAGAAACTAGTGAAGGATGAAACAATTGGTTATAATGAGGGGTAAAGGGGGCATATCCTGAAAGAGTTGGCGATATTTCCCAATAGCCACACAAAATACAATAAAGGTGCAATTGCAGCCCACAATTGCCACCTGGGTAGATGTCCTAAAGTTGGTCACTAGGTACCTCGGTCAAAGTGCGGAATTTAGATTTTCGGCCTAAGAAATGGGTCACGGATTGGATCTCGTCCAAGAGGTGGGTGCCTCAAGGGGGGATGCACAGAACAACCGGACCTCAGCCTTCAACCCTTCACGGGTATCTCCCTACCTTATGGTTATTGGAACACTTGACTTGGAGGATTTTCAGTTCCCTATTTCACAACCTCTATGTTTTGACAATGTGAGAACTAGATAACGGGGAGTTATTTGGATGCCTATCCCCGAAATCCTACCTAGACTAAAAAATTTCTTTTGGAACCTCCTGTGGAGGAAAACTTAGTGAGTTTTTAGAAAGATTTTAGATGTAGTTGTTTTGTGAGGCTGGGGGTGAAAACCAACCTCGTTTGATTAAAAATGGGAGTGGATAGTCCTGTCAAGAAAAGATGGGGTATTTTCGGAATCCCTTTGAAGGAAACTTACTTAGACCTCCACGTTTCAAGAAGAAGCTATGTAAGTGATGAGTGAATTTTGTGTGTGAGTGAAAGTGTGCCAATTTTTAGTGAATTAGATGTCACCTTGTTGCATGTGGACTTCGCTTGGTCCTTACAAGAGTTTGATTACCTAATTAACTATGTGTCTTTGGTACAACCTTGGATAATTCAAAATCCCTAGGAAGCTAGCATGTGGACATGTGGGTCCATTACTATCCTTTAACTCCCTATTGTGATGTAATCTAGAAAATCTTGAAACTATCCTATATTGAACATGTGGGCATGTATGGGCCTGTTACAAACCTTTAAACTTCCCTAGTGTTTTGATCTAAGAAAGAAAAATTCCAAACACTATCCTATCTTTGTATCATGTGGGCATGTATGGGCCCGTTACAATATTAAGATATGTTTGAAAAAGGAAACTAAGAGGGGTCCCAAGAAGGGTCGTTTTCCTCTCCTAAAGGTTTTAAACTTTGTTTAAGGGAGATGAAATTGTTTTCACAATCTTTTTCTGATTCTCAAGATCGCTTGAAGGGGCGAGAGAAGAGCATACTAAATGATTGTAAATTCAACCTCTAGTCCCAATGTAATCTTAGATGTGATTAAATATGATTGTCCACTTATTTTGTAAGTCAAAACAAGCCATCCATGTGGAAAAAAGAAAAGAAGGGAAATTGATTTTTTTATCCTCCTAAGTGCCTATGT
Organism: Picea engelmannii; assembly: GCA_009831015.1. NCBI lineage: Eukaryota > Viridiplantae > Streptophyta > Pinopsida > Pinales > Pinaceae > Picea > Picea engelmannii. The sequence continues at coordinate 29,607 of ML811372.1, read as the reverse complement.
ATGCTTGACTAACCCCTTTATATGATGAGGGGACTAAGCGTAGTGCAGTGTTTAGATCATGCTTAACATCTTTTTTAAGAAGGAAAATGGCCTTCCCCACATCCCAACAACTTACAATGTGAAATTTTTCTTAAATGTGCGGCCCCTAGTGCAGACAGAGACGCACAAAGCACAGGCGTGCGAACAGAGATAGGTCTGAAAGCACATGCACACAGAGAATGGTTGTTAGTTAAGCGCATGCACGCACGATGCGCGTTTGTGGGGTGGAATACCTGTGCACCTACGACAAACGGCCGAGAAAGAAAAATCTGGATGGATTTCTCTCAATTCTCCTTTGAATTGAATGGTTGACAGGTCGGCCTAGGCCAGTTTGTGCACATGCAAGTTAATCAAACTAAAAGAAGAGAAAAATAAACCCAAATGAGATAGGAATTTGATATCTATCCCCAGTGGAGTCGCCAATCTGTTGCACCTTCTTCATCACCTTGGTGAGAAAATGAGAGGTGCTTGCATGCCCAGTTGGGTCTTGCTGAGCATGACAGCTGTAGAGGAAAGAGTTAGAGAAAGAAAAACAAAACTATAAACAAGAATTAAACTAATACAAACTAAAATCATATGCATAGGGACATAGAGATAACAAACACAAAAAGACCCATGTCACCAATGTTTTTAGGCTGATCTATTTATGAAATCAAAGCACCAAGAAGAAAGGGGACGATGAGTCCCTTCTTCCTCCAAGGGAAGGCTCTTGGACCCTCACAAGCTTGCTCTCCTTACAACAAGAAAAATGAAAATGGTGGTGAAAGAACTCCTTGCAAATCCACTCATTGAAGAGGTGGATTTCTCAATGAAATGGTGCCAAAGTTCTCTTGTCAAGGATTGAGTCCTTAAAAAAATATAGGCAACATAACATTACTTGAAATTCCTTGAAAAAATGAGGTGCATTCATGGATTTTTATAGCATTGCTTTGGGCTTTTGTGTAACTTCTTTGTAGTGTGAAAAGAGGCCATTTAGGGCATTATTAGGTCTTTGACCAGCCTACCATTCGGATTCAGCTCAGATTTGAGGGTCAAATCGGCTTGGGAGCTGATCCATAAGTGGTTGGGAGGCTGACCACTTCAATAAATGCATCGTTTAGCAGGTGCGCGGATTTTTGCACCAACAGTCGCGGATCGTGCGTGTATGCGTGCATGTTACGTTCTTGTTCTGCGCATGTGCGCGCGCGCCCAACTTCTGTAAAGCGCTCTTCAATTTTTCACTACTTTGTATAGTTTTTGCCCTTTTTGAATGTTGTGAGATTAATTCAAGTCCATGAATGACTTCATCACTATTTGACAATGCTGAGTTCTTGTAACCATGTGCTGACGAAATTTCAGTGATAACACAAAGGAACCCTCATTATTTACAATCACAGCCACTTGGGAATCTTTCAAAATTTCTATTCAAGAATAATACTACCCTGTTGGAAGTTATGACGACTTGTATACCAAATGAACCACACTTCAGAAAGAAAGATACCAAGCAATGCCAAAGTTCACAAATATCTTCCATACCTTTCTCACCAAGCTGGGTATTAAAGATTCAGAGCGACATATGGTGCTCAAGTATCATGGTTCTCTACATAGATACATCTAGAATAAAATGGAATTTCTGGACATTTCGTCCTTGGGCACAGCCTACCGATATGCCATCAAAATCGAGCAAAAGCTCAAACAAAATATGTGGCAATTTGGGCCTGGGAACCCCTCACAGCAAAATCCAGGAAGGGGAGGCCCCAACCCATATAAAAAAGGACAAAGAAAATATGAACAATATTAGGACAACCAATGCAAGCCGCAAGCAAAGAAGGATACTGGAAAGACAAAGAAAGATACCCGGAAGTGGTGTGACTTCCACAAGAGCCCTATGCATAACACTACTCACTGCCACTCAAAGAAATTGTTGGTAGTTGAACTGAAAGCCTCTGAATCAGATGCGGGTTATGACTCTAAGTAGAAACTAGAATTGGGAATATGGATCATTGACGCGGAACCCAGTGCCACTGTTGCTACCACCAAGATCTGTCCTGGTGAACCAGACGAGCCAGAAGAAGGTGAGCACCTCTTCCATTCACAAATGTGGATAAAAGGCAACCCTCTGCACTTAATCATTGATAGCGGTAGCTAAAAGAACCTCATCTCAGCAAAGGTCATCAAGTTGTTGTCATTGCTGACAACGCCACACCCATAACCCTACACCATTGGATGGCTCCGCCAAGGAAGTGATCTCTGTGTCAGCCAACAATGTCGATTGTCATATGGTATCAAGCCCTTCAAAGACAAGGTATTGTGTGATGTTTCTCCTCTCGATGTTTGTAATGTTATTTTGGGCCAAACTTATTTATGGAAACATCATGTTGTATATGAGTCTAGGCCTCATAGTGTTATTATTACTTTGAACAGGAAATTGTACAAGATACCCGAGACAGTCCCTCCTAGTGTTATTTCCTTGATCTCTACCAAGCAATGTAGGAAGGTCATCTCTCAGACCGGGAAATTTTTCTTCTTCGTGATTCTCTCTTAGATTGAACAAAAGAAAAAAGCCACATCCATGGCTTTCGCAGTCAATATTTCCACACAACAGAAGAAAGTGTATAAGTTCGTGGAAGAATACTCAGATATCTTCTCCTCTCCTATTGGAGCACCTATGCACTACCAAGTCAAGCATCCCATCAATATAACCCCACACGTACTTCTACCCAATGGGCCATTCTATCGTTGCTCTCTGTTAGAAAACGAGGAGCTCAAGAGGTAGATCCAAGAACTGCTCCACAAGGGGCACATACGTCCCATCTCATCACCTTGTGGGAGCCCAATCATGTTGGTGCAGAAGAAAGATAAGACTTGGCGACTCTGCATTGATTACCGGGCCCTGAATAAAATTACAGCCCAAAACCAGTACTCGATTCCCTAAATCGGCGACCTCCTTGATCATCTCACGGGGACCAAATACTTCAGTAAGATTGATCTAAAGTCTGGCTACCACCAGGTCCCAATAGAACAGACGTATGGAAAATTGCCTTCAAGTCAAAAGAAGGTCTTTTTAAATGGTTGGTCATGCCCTTTGGTTTGAAAAATTCTCTAGCAACTTTTAAGAGGATGATGGATGATATCCTACAACCTTTCACCAATAATTTTGTAGTGGTGTGTCCGGATGACATCCTTATCTACACCAAGACTTAGGTGGAACACTTGTAGCATATTTAGCAGGTTCTACACACCCTGCGGTAGCACAAACTATATGCAAACTTGTAAAAATGATCCTTTGGCATAGACAGTGTCCATTACTTAGGCTACATCATTGATCGGCATGGTGTGTGTTAGTGCTAGAAGTTGCCCCTAGACTGTTATAGGGTCAAGCCTAGCACATCTTAGTTATTGCAATGGTTTTTGTACATGGAAATTAGATTATGGTTTGGTTTGATGGATCAACGAGACTGAATGAGGAAGGAAGAGGGCGATAAACTAACTTTAAATCAGAGATTTACTATTGGGCATGGAGTCGAGTAAACATTGTGTTAGATTAAAGGCCAGTGAACTGCATATCAGACAAATACTTATATGATGGTTGATGGAAGAATGGAGAATGTGATATATAGTAGAACATTCACCAAGCATAGATTCTCTCTATAAAATGGATTTGACAGGTACTTGAACAAAACACAGAAGCAACAGGAAAATCACAACAAATCTTGATGCTCAAGAATCTATTGTTTATGGATAGTCATTGATTCTCAATGTTTGTAACTCTTTCAAGCAAGAGGAAAGCATAATGGAAAACAAAAAAGATCACAATTTGATAGCACAATTCATAGGGATCCTCAATGTAAGGAATGAATACTTAATAAGAATTCCCATAGGATTACAATGATTATACACAGGCCTCTTCCCCCATTTACCTCTCTCTGGTCTCTCCCCTCTTGGGTCCCCTTTCCCCCATTATTTGATGTTGGTTTTATAATTTTCATATAATGAACACATGTCTCAAAAATGTTGTTCTTCTACCTCTGTACTCTAAAACCCCACATGGAAATCAGTAATCGATGGCTCAACTGATAAGATTCTTTGCCTGGAAATCTGGAGTTCACTGAACTTGTTTCTTTAAAATTCGAGTAAGATTTAACTAAAATATTGTTCCATGATTTTGTTGGCTAGTAATATGGGATTGTTGCTAAATGTTGTGAAAAATAGTCTGCCATCTCATCTACCACCTTAGAACACTGAATTTGTTTTGGTTGACTATTGATATTATGCCTTCAAAACTTTCAACCATGTTCTCGAAATATTGGAAATGAATCTTTGACCAATTATCAATCCTTTGCCTAATAAAGTGGAATGTGAACTTCGAAATTTATTCAGGGGTTAAGGGGCACCTTCCTTGACCTCTAAGATCTTCATCAGAAAATTGAGAATTCAGCACTCTCCCTTGCTAAAGCACTTGCCTATACTTTGCAAGGGCTAACATCTCTGCCCTACCCCCTCAAAAATTGCATGTAGAATGAGCAGTCATATCCTTGTCAAATAAAAGATGTAAGGCCATAAATTTTCCAGATCCTTCATAAAGATCACCATTAATTCTGTTTGGAAGTTTCTTTGATCTGTTTCCTGAATGCTATGAGAAGGTGATCTGAGACGGCTTACAAGAGAATCTCCAATAGAGCATATATAAGGAACAAAATACAGTGCCTTAAAATTAAATTTACAGCGTAGTCGTTGGATTTCTACAGGCATGTTATCAAAATCTAGTCGGTAAGAAAAGGGAGCAATGGCAACAATTCCATAACTCTAAAATACAAGGAGTACATTTTCCAAATACCAAGCTACTAGAGCATGGACAAGTGTTGTCTTCACTCTTCTAGGTCGAATCCCTGTTGCATAATATTTTTGAGTGCTCCAGTAATAATCCCTTGGTACACATTTCACTATAGTTACATCATCCATTAGAATTTGTATGAAGTGATCCACATCAAATTTATCTACAAACAAGCTTGTATCTCGCCAAACAGGGTTCATATCAAAATGAAGAACAACGAGTGTCGCATTCAAACTTTTGCAACATCAATTGCATCACATATCCCCATTTAGGATTGATCTTCTCAATGACATCCAAAGGCTCTAATTTATCCCCCAAAATGAATCTCCTTGACGATACCTTTCCAATGGGCTATCATTCACCTAAAATGGAGATCGTATGCAAAATTTACAACCCTGGGAAGTTGATGTACTAACTTACCCAAACAGGGCCCACATGAATTTTGGGGCTTCATCTCCTAGGGTTAGGTTTTTGGATGTCAAGGGTTTTTTACATTCATTTTTATTGTAATAAGGCCTTCAAAGGCTCATTGTAATCATCTTCATGTCAATGAGCGTATCCGTCACATATCTTCTTAGAGATAAGTTGCCACCATTCTAGCAAGCTTGTTTTCCACTGCATTTTACAGTTTCGGCTTATTTCCTTATTGAATAGAAAACTAGTTTTATTGTATCTCTATGATTTTGTGTTAAGCATATTTTAATAATCTGTATTCATTTTGTTCTACTCATAAAATCTAGATCATTGGTATCGGAGTGGTTTGATCCTTGTCGTCTTAATACATGTCCCCAACGAGGTCAGGATACAAAGAATTGGGTCTCAAGTTTGTTTCTCTTTAGGATAAAAGCTCTCGCACACCCAAGCGACCTCTCATGGCAGGAGAAAACAAATATGACGGGACAGGAGATCCTTTTAAAATTTTGCTTGAGGAAGCCCTCACGCAACAGAGGAACGATATGATCGATAGTTTCATGCAAATCCTTCAATGGATACCAACAGGCGACGCATATTCCTCGACTGGATGCGTCGCCCCCTTTAAGTTACAAATCAACTTCGATGTTCCTATATTTGAAGGTAAAATAGACACGGATGTTATAGAAAAGTGGTTGAATCTACTAGAAGGGTATTTTTTTGTCCATAACTTTTCGAATAGAGAAAAGATTACTTTTTCTCTCCTCAAAGTCGTTCCCCATGTCAAAGATTGGTGGGAAACTTTTTGTGAGAAAAAGGAAATAGAGGAACCCTCATTATTTATAGTCACATCCACCTGGGAATCCTTCAGTAATGCTATTAAGGAACAATACTACCCTGTCAGAAGTTATGACAACTTGTATACCAAATGAACCACACTACAGAAAGAAAGAGACCAAGCAGTGCTAGAGTTCACAAATATCTTCCATACCTTGCACACCAATATGGGTATCAAAGATTCAGAGTGACATATGGTGCTCAAGTATCACAGTGCTCTTCATAGATACATCTAGACTGAAATGAAATTTCTAGACATTTCATCTTTGGGTGCGGCCTACCGATATGCCGTCAAAATCGAGCAAAAGCTTAAACAAAAGATGTGGAAATTTGGGCCTGGGAACCCCTCACAGCAAAATCTAGGAAGGGGAGGCCCCAACCCATAGAACAAAGGACAAAGCAAATATGAACATTATCAGGACAACCAATCCAAGCCACAAGCAAAGAAGGACACCGAAAAGACAAAGAAAGATACCGAGAAGTGGTGCGACTTCCACAAGATCCCTTGGCATAACTCTTTTGACTGCCACTCAAAGCAATCGCTGGTGATTGAAGTGAAAGCCTTTGAATCAGATGTAGGTTCTAACTCTGATTCATAACTAAAATTGGGATGACGGATCATTGACATGAAACCCAATGCCACCGTTGCTACCACCAAACTCCAGCTTGGAGAACCAGACAAGCCAAAAGAAGGCGAGCGCCTCTTCCATTCACAGATGTGGATAAAAGGCACCCTGTTGCACTTCATCCTTGATAGTGGTAGCCAGAAGAACCTCATCTCAGCAGAGGTCATCAAGTGGTTTTCCCTGCCGACAACGCTGCACCCAAAACCCTACAGCATTGGATGGCTCCACCAAGGAAGTGATCTTTGTGTCAGCCAACAGTGTTGACTGTCGTATGGTATCAAGCCCTTCAAAGATGAGGTATTGTGTGATTTTTCTCCTCTTGATGTTTGTAATGTTATTTTGGGCCAACTTTATTTATGGAAACATCATGATGTATATGAATCTAGGCCTCGTAGTGTTATTATTACTTTGAATAGGAAATTGTACAGGATACCTTAGGCAGTCCCTCCTAGTGTTATTTCCCTGATCTCTGCCAAGCAATGCAGGAAGGTCATCTCTCAGACTGGGAAATTTGTCTTCTTTGTGATTCACTCTCAGAGTGAGTGAAAGATCAAAGCCACATCCAAGGCCTTCGCGGCCAATATTTCCACACAACATAAGCAAGTGTATAAGGTCATGGAAGAATACTCATATATCTTCTCCTCTCCTACCAGACTACCTATGCACTACCAGATCAAGCATCCCATCGATCTGACCCCACGCACACTTCTACCCAATGGGTCAGTCTACCGCTACTCTCTGTTAGAAAACGAGGAGCTCAAGAGGCAGATCCAAGAACTTCTCCATAAGGGGAAAATATGTCCCATCTCATCGCCTTGTGGGAGCCCAATCATGCTGGTGCAGAAGAAAGATGGGACCTGGTGACTATGCAATGATTACCGAGCCCTGAATAAAATTACAGCCCAAAACCAGTGCTTGATTCCCCAAATCGACGACCTCCTTGATCAGCTCACGAGGACCAAATACTTCAGTAAGATTGATCTAAATTTTGGCTACCACCAAGTCCCAATAGAACAGACAGATGTATGGAAAACTGCCTTCAAGCCAAAATAAGGTCTTTTTGAATGGTTGGTCATGCCCTTTGGTTTGACAAATGCTCCAGCAAATTTTATGAGGATGATGGAAGATATCCTATGACCTTTCACCAATAATTTTGTAGTGGTGTATACAGATGACATCCTCTTCTACAGTAAGACTTGGGTAGAACACTTGTAGCATATTTAGCAGGTTATGCAAACCCTGCGGCAGCAAAAACTATATGTAAACTTGGAAAAACTCTCCTTCAGCATGGACAGGGTCCATTACTTAGGCTACATCATTGATTGGCATGGTGTGCATATGGATCCATCCAAGATCCAGGTCATCCGTGATTGGCCAACCCCAACCACACTCACTGAACTTCGGAGCTTCTTGTGCCTCGCCAATTTCTATTGCAGGTTCGTGTTGGGATTCTCTCATATCGCATGGGCCCTCAGCCAAGTAACCAGGGGTGGTGGTAAGGAAAAATTTGTGTGGGGCCTATCCCAACAACAAGCCTTCAATGACTTGAAGAAGATTTTGTGCTCATCCCCACTACTTTCATTACCAGACATACAACATCCCTTTGAGATCAAGACAGATGCTTCAGACTATGTTGTGGGAGACGTTCTCACTCAACATGACCACTCTATGGCATATCATAGTGAGACACTATCATATGTTATCTGTAAGTACACTAATTACAAAAAATAAATGTACTCCATTGTGAAATCTTGCCTCTAGTGGAGACATTATATTCTTGGGAAGGAGACAATCATCCACACTGATCACAAGCCACTACAGTTCTTGCAGACCCAAGGAAAATTGCAGAATGACTGCCATCAGAAGTGGTCCACATACTTACAGCAGTTCCACCTCAACATCAAGTATAAAACAGGAAGTACCAACCAAGTTGTTGATTTCCTCAATCGACCTCCATTCACGTCACTCACCATGGTGCTAGACTCTTGCGGCCATGAGACCTCTGGATGGCCCCACCTCTACGAGACAAACACTGACTTCTCCACCACCTACCAAATGTTGGGCACCAACTCAATGGTCGCTAATTTCCATCTTCAAGATGGGTTGTTGTGTCATCTAGGCCATATTTTTGTTCCATCAAGCAAGTGTGCAAAGATGATTTGGGAAGCTCACTACAATCAGGTGGTAGGACACTTTGGCAACGAAAATATAGTCGCAATGTTGTAGAAACATTTCTACTAACCGAAACTTCGACAGGATGTCGCCAAGTATATCAAGTCCTGCACTACCTGCGCTATTGCCAAACCGACCACTAAGAAATAGGTCCTGTACACCCCTCTTCATCAATGGACTACATGTTAGGCCTCCCATCCACCAAGAGGGGTGTTTGCACTCTTTTCGTCGATGTGTGAGCAAAAAGTGAGTGCTTACATGCCTAGTTGGGCTCTGCTAGTCATGACAACTGTATGTAAAGAGGTTAGAAAGAAAACAATAGAGCTATTAACAAGAATTAAACAAAAACTAAAA
>ML811372.1:9276-20255 GCA_009831015.1 Picea engelmannii | reverse complement strand
TTTAATGTTTTAGCCAATTTTGTATAGTTTTGGCCCTTTTGTTGTGCTGTGGAGTTAATCCTTGTGCCATGAATGACTGTTTTTCTGTGCTGATGATGCGGAGTTCTTGTCGCCCTGTGCGGACGAAATTTCAGTGATAACAAGGGGAAATGACTGTGTTTTTGTGGTTGTTGATCACTTTTCAAAAATGGCAATTCTAGCTGCTACAAGAAGAACATCACAGCAGAGGCCACTGCCAAGATCTTCTTTTAACAAGTATGGGTGCATTTTTGGATCCCACAAACCATTATCTCAGACCATGATAGTCAGTTCCTTAGCACATTCTGGTCGAACCACTGGTCACTGTTGGATACCAAGATCACCAAATCCACTGCCTTCCACCCCCAGACAGATGTCCAAACTGAGGTCGTCAATCAGATGATCGTACATATCCTACACATGTACAATTCAAAACACCCTTGTACATAGGATGAGAGTATTCTCTATGTCCAACATAGCTACGACCAAGCCCTGCATAGATCAACTGGCCATAGCCCCTTTCAGGTGGGGTTGGGATTCCAACCATTAGGTCCCATGGATGTTGCATTACCCTTGGTGACCACCTCGGCCGACTCATCCCCTACTAAACAAGAAGCTGACAAAGCCACCCGGTTCATTAAACGGATCTAGCACATCCGCCAACAGGTTCAGGATATTCTACAAAATTATAATTCCAAGTACAAGCAGCGCCATGATCAACATCGAGTGCCACATAAGTTTCAGGTGGGAGACAAATTTTGGTTGCACTTGCAAAAAGAACACCTTACAAATCCCCATCGAAAGATTTTCCCACTTAGTTATGGGTCATACACCATCACAAAGGTTGTGGTTGACAATTCTTTTGATCTCAACATTCCCCCTTTCCTTCATCTGCACCCAGTCTTAAACGTGGCTCTCCTTCAACCATATTTCCCACAATTATTGGACACCTCCGAGATAGCAGAGCAGTTGACACCAACATAGCTCAACCCTGACTGCATGTAATAGGCATCCAGTGATCAGACTGTAGACACACATATCAAGGGCACTTGACAACAAAGTTTCCAGCTTTATCGAGTCGTCAAAGCAGGGCAGCTCCTACACCAAGGAAAGTGGCTCACTCGGGGCCAAATTCAGCAGAAATTTCCTCATCTAATGGGGTAAAACAAATGAAATGGATATCATTGCTTCCTAAGGAGGAAGGATTTATCCAGGTGGATATCGGTGGCCAACCACCATGTCCAACTCGCTCAATACAATTTTCTGGCAATTTTGGCAATTTACTATTTTTATCAATTTTTAACTTACGATGACATTTTGAGGGCCTAAATGAAGGTTTTTTGGGATCAAGCTTCTCAATGATAGTTGAAGACTTTGATTGATCCCCCAAAATGAATATCCTTGATGATACCTTTCCAATGGGCTATCGTGCGCCTAAAACGGAGATTGTATGCAAAAGTTACGACCCCGGGAAGTTGATGTACTAACTTACCCAAATGGGGCCCACGTGACTTTTGGCGCTTTATCTCATAGGGTTAGGTTTTTGGATGGATAAGGTTTTTGAAATTCCTGTTTATTGTAAAAATTCCTTCAGAACCTCATTGTAATCATCTTCTTGCGAATGAGTGCATCCCTCACATCTCTTCTCAGAGATAAGCCGCCACCATTCCAGCAAGCTTGTTTTCCGCTGCATTTTACAGTTTCAGCTTATTTCCTTATTGAATAGAAAACCAGTTTTATTGTATCTCTGTTATTCTGTGTTAACCATATTTTAATAATCTGTATTCATTTTTTTATTCTCATAAAATCCAGATCACTCAGCATCAAATAGATGCATGTTAGAACATTCAGTCCTGACCACACTCCCTCCCTTGTGATATTTCTTCTTTTGAGGTGTCTCCATGGATAAATATAGGGGATCAAAGGTTGTGGTGTAGTGAGGCGTAAGGAAACAAACAGAGGCAAATCTCAAGTGAGAAACAAAAGTGACTAATGGTTTCTCTCTCTCAATTATTTTCCTCCAACTCACCTTGAATTAATAATACACTGATTTGATGGCCTCTCTTTAAAATTGAGAGAAGAAATCCTGAGTTAAGGAAGACAGTGATGCACTGTTCAATTTTATATCACCACACCATGGTCATCAAATATTTGGAAGGTTAGGGACTTCTTCCAATCACTACCAACATATCTTAAGATGAATGAATGATGATACAGTGAAAAGAAGAGGCTAATGCATGGGTCTTTGAATACAAAAGTTATCACTGACCAATCCAAGTAAAACACAGTGCATGAAACAGGGGATATGTAGTGTAGTTTTAGCAGCAACTTTATGTAGTGCAGTGTGCACACAAGGGTCAAGTGATTGAACGAGTACTCAATTTTCAGAAGCAAAATGACTTGACCTCTAGAATAGGTGAAATCCAGGTGACAATGGATGCAAATTATGTGGGAGAAAAGATACATATGAAAATGGATGAGAGGGGAATTAGTCTACAGTGTCAGGCACTACCAAAAGCTGAGGCATGGGTATCTCAAGACTTTTCTAAGTAGTGGAGAGGGCTCACAAAATACCTGGAGATTGTGACTGATAATGGAGGATCTTCACAAGTTGGGAAACTACTACGTCCACCTCAACCTCCAATTTATCTTTGAAAGTTGATCCCATAGCGCAGACTGCAACTGGTCTAAACTAGTGATTTCAGTAGCGTCGATCTTGAAAGAAAATTCAAATTCTTAAACCATTAGAAAGCCTCATAAATGACCAGATCTTATATTCTCTTTTAATGAACAAGGGCGCTAAAAACTAGAGAAAATATGACCTAAGTTGATTATGACAAATTATGGAAAAGATCAAAGGACAAAGGTGCGCTACGAAAACTCATAGTGAGTTGGCAGCACCTTTTTCAAAAATTTGATTTGACCCCCTCTTTAATGGACATAGGCATAGCATGGCAAGGATAAATAGTATGAGTGGATGGAGTTATGTGTCAATTCATTAAGATCATGGTATGGGTTATGTTTGATGTCAAGTCAAGAGGTGAGTCGAAACCATAAACCATAGAATAGACCTAGGCTTAAAATCTATGTGTGGGCCAAAAATGATCCAAAACCACAAGTCTTTATTTGTTCAAGCTAACCTAAGCAAATCACACAAAGAAAAATGAACCAAACCTAAAGTCTAAAGGATAAAAAATTTAAAACCTAAGGGATAAAAGACCCAAGGAAACTTTATGTGATAACACAATCCATAACACTTCGCTTTTCTGGCATCAAGCGAATAGAGGTCATGATATGGCCTAGTTATTTCTAACCCCAAATTTTCCATGACTAATTTGGGCATAAGATTGTTTGATGCTCCAGAATCGAGCATGAAATTGTGCAACATATTATCATGAATATTCAAGGTCACATAGAAGGGTGCCACATATTCTTCTTTGTCATCAATATGAGGACAAAAAACTATGGTAGGGGACTCATCTTGTACATTCAAAGTATTAGGAGGGTTTGTTGATCCCTTCCCTTGCATCATTTTCTCAATCTGTCTATGGTATGAGGGGTTTTTAGCCACCTCCACCAAAGGCACATGAATATTGATCTTGGATAGTTCACGTTCAATATTGAAAGGTGAAACTAATTCCTCAAATTATTTAGTTTCTTTTTCCCTTTTTATAGGTTCCAAAACTTCATATACCTTAGGGATATATAGAACCTCTTTAGGTTTATATTTTTCCAGGTTTGGACTAGATTTCTTATCCTGAGGATGACTGTATGCAAGTTACACTCCCTAAGGAAGTTATGCTCCAGAAAAATCTCATTTCAAGAATTCAGTTTGAGATTTGAAATCCCTGAAGCCCGGAGAGATGAAATACATTCTCGATCGGTAGATCATCCGATTTAAATCTCAGTCCTCAGATCGTATGAAGAAGATCTCAAGCGTCAGATCATCCGAAGTGAATCTGGGTCATTTGATACAAAGTGTCAGTTTGAGAATTGAAATCCCCAAAGTCTGAAGAGTCAGAGAGCCGAAATAAATCCTTGACCGTCGGATCATCCGAAGTAAATTTTAGTCTTCAGATCATTCTAAAGTGGAACAACAAAATAAGTTAGAAGAAGGGCACGCTAATCTCAGAAACCGATAATTGAGCATTCAGATCTACATTCGACAAGGAATATCGTACCCCCCTAACATTTTTTCCTTTAACCATGGGGGGGGGATCCGATTTGGTGGTATTTTCCATGGTGGGACCCTCATATGTGTCACCTTCCTATCAACTCAAACCCCCCTCGCTCATTACCACTTACCACCTAACCCCCCCTCCAAGAAAACCACCAAACCACTCATGCATACCACCTTTGTGCTCTGACATCACACTCCACAACCCACTACATGTCAAACTCCACTACCATGCTCTGCCTCCACACTCCACTACACTACCTACACGTCTCACCCATGTCAACAAACCACCTCAACAAGGACATGTGGCAGACCACATCAGCAAGGACACATGGCATTAATCTATATACTTCGAGAGAAATTAAAGTTTGAGACTTGAGATTTTAGAAGTTTGGAGACCCGAAGGAGATCTCGACCATTGATCGAGAAAGGTACCGCAGAACCATTGATCTAGATGAAAGGTCAAAATTCTCGAAGTAGAGTAGATTCATCGATTGAGAAGGACAGGTGTCCATAGATCATCGACTCTGGAAGATTGGTGTATGGAAGAAAGAAAGGTGTGAGATTTGAAACTCCCGAAGCTCAAATCACGAAATAAATCACAGTCGTTGATTTAGGAAGGTTAGATCTGATACGTAGATTGTGAAAGAACAAATCTAAACCGTCCATTCAAGAGCACCATCAAGATTGTGAGATTGATGGTCCCATAGAATTGTGGGGATTGAATATGTGGTAACTTTAAAAATTTGAAGGCGGGTTGCAATCGAAACCATGGTTTTGGAGAAAGGACACATGGAGGCTCAAGGTAAATTACGGGGCAAAAAACAGTTTGATTCAAACCACCTTTGGACACACCCACAATCACATGGTCACATGGTCACATGAGATCATCGCCCAAGTTCATATCGATAAACTGATCTAGCGCTCACTAGACCGATATCAGGAAGCACCTATTGGTTAGGTGTATGGTCACCGTCGATGGTCATGTGAAGGGGCATAGAAGAAAAAGAATACATAATTGACTGGTGACATAGAAGATGAAGAGTTGTGACTGCCAGAGAATCCAAAGAATATTTGGATAACGGCCACTGATGATGAATAGAGACATCATAACCGCCAGGGAAGACAAAGAGTTTGTATGATGATGAGGCAGAGGACTCGACGTGAGAAAGACATGCAGAATAGAGAGTATAGTGACATTTTTTGAATGTTATGCATGTGGGCAGGAAGAGGTGCAGAGTCAGAATAGAGCATAAAAGGTTGAAGAGAAGATGAACAGAGTAGTATTGTGCAGAGGAAGAAAAAGAATAGAGCATAGAAGAAGAAATATGCAGAAGCGGAACAGAGCATAGAAACTGAAGAAGGCAAAGGAGACATGGATTTGTAACAAAATATATCAGAGACATATCAAGTAAGTAAAGTTTTGTATCTAAGGGTGGTAGGGTGGTGCTAGGGAGGATTGTTGTCCTCAGATTTTCAAGTGGGTGCTTGAACACAAGGAGTTGTAGCTTCCATCTGGTTGCATCCAGAAAAACCAGGGTGGTAGGGTGGTGCAAGGGAGAACCATTGTTCTCTATTATATAGGTTGGTGCATGTGTGACTGGAATTTGATGCTTACATCTAGTTGGTTTTGGAACACTCAGGGATTTGGTGCTTCCTTCTAGTGGGTGCTAGAGAAATCAGAGGGTTAGTGCTCTCTACAAGTTTCATCTTGTTAAAGAAGAGGTTGTAGCCTCATTTTGAGTTGGTGCTCAAAAATAGATGATGTACAGAACATAAAAGACTTCCTATCATTCTAAGAAGAAGATTGTTTCTCCATTTATGGGTTTCCTTGTGAATATCTGCCTCTGTGTATATCATGTGTGTGATTGATGTTTATTATTTATGTTGTTCAGGACTTTCATAATCTTGATGATCACTTGGAGAACATATTTCACAAGGCATAAAATTGTTTAAGCACAGTAACAACTGATTCATCCCCCCCTCTCAATTGTCTTAGTATTTCGAACAATTGGTATTAGAGTCGGTTCCTTTTAAGTTTTATCTAAGGGTATATCCTAGAGCTTAAACATGACTAGCCATGAAGGAACTTCAACCAATAAGGCCCCTATGTTCAATGGAACAAGCTTTGCCTTCTGTAAAGTTAGTATGAGAACCTACATAATGGATTTAGGTGCATATGTCTGGGATGTGGTAGAGACTGGATATGTAAATCCAGTTGTACTAGCTTCTAAGGATGACAAGATATAATTCAAATTCAACACTAAGGCTATGAATGTTATTCTGAGTGGGCTTGCAGAAGAAGAATTTGTAAAAGTTATGCACTTAAAATATGCCAAAGAAATGTGGGACAAACTCATTAACAATTATGAAGGTAATGAGAAGGTAAAGGATGCCAAGCTTCAAACCTACAGACTACAATTTGAACAGCTAAATATGAAAGAGGATTAAACTGTTGGGAAGTACTTTCTGAGAATTGAAGAACTAGTAAATGAAATGAAAGGACTTGGTGAAAAAATTGAGGAACCCTCTCTAGTTTAGAAAATTTTGAGATCTCTATCAGATAGGTTCAACCCAAACGTATCTGCTATAGAAGAACTCAATGATATAAAATCTTTGCCTATTGACCAACTCCTAGGAACTCTGACTACTTATGAAATGAGGATAGGTAAAGATAAATCCACCCCTAGAGAAACATTATTTAATGCAGATAAGAATGAGGATTCTGAGCCTGATGAAATTGAAGCAAAATTTGTGAGAAGACTAAAGAAAGGATCAGGCAAGTTTCCCTTCAAATGTTTTAACTGTGGAAAGATAGGTCACTTTGCATATAAGTGTCCACAAAAGAAGAAGGACTAGAACTATGAAGGTGAAGAGAAGTACAAATCCAAGAGATTTGGTAAAATGAAAATTTTATGTGTAAACAATGATGACTCTTCAGGAGAAACAGATAGTGACTCTTCTTGTGAAGATAAGGTTAATGAATTTATGCTTATGTCCAAAGAGGATTATGATAATAAAATCACAGGAATTAATGTTAATGATGAAGAATTTGTGGTTGACTTTGAAGGAGAATTGATTAGTTCCCTAGAAGAAATTGTTAGACTCGGATTTAAGAAGAAAAAACAAAAAACAAGTGTTGATACGGTTCGAGAAAGATAGTAAAAAACCTGATGAAGACTTTTCCCTGCTAAAAGTGGAATTAGAAGAAGCAAACAAAATAGAGGACATTCTAAAACAACAGTTATCAGAGAATAAGGCAAAATGTGAAGCCTTGGAAGAAGAGGTAGTAAAAACCAGAAGAGATGGATAAGTTTAAAGCATTGTATCTCCAAAATCTTCCAAGCATTAAAGCCTCAGCAGAACTAAACAACATTCTAAGCAAACATAGATTTCCTTTGTTGAATATTGGTTTAGGCTATGTAAGTGGTTCAAGAAGAAAACAGCCAGAAAGTAAAGAGCCAGTAAAGATGATCAAGTTCCAAGTCAGAAGAAAATTAGATCATGTGAATACTCTACCACCAACAGCTATTAAAGAAAACATGATCCTTTATCAAAAACAAAGATATCAGAAGATGGAGCAACAAATGCCAAGAAGAAAGCCATCCTTCAGGTACCAAAATTTCTTCCATGGTTATTATTTTTACTGCTCTAATTTTGGTCATAAGATTACAAATTGTCAAATTAAGTTTAGAGACATGCAACTGAGGAGATCAAGAAATAAACAGTCTTTACAACATATAACTAAACAGCCAATGAGTAGACAAAGTTTCACCAATCACTTTGACCTATTGAACAATGATCTCGAATGTTATAATTGTCATAACTTCGGCCACAAAGCTGCAAACTGACATCTAAAGAATTACAAAGAAGATCCAAGGATAAAACCCTTAGTTAGAAATGTCAACACATGGAAAAAGAAAGATAGTGAAAAATGGGGTCTAGTACTTTCAACTCAAAAACAAAAGGACCCTTGGTATATAGACAGTGGATGTTCCAAGAACATGACGGAGACGAGGATAATTTTTTCTATAAGTAAAATAAAAACAGGAAATGTGACCTTTGGAAATGATGAACCAGGTAAAATCAAGGGTAAAGGGATGGTGAGTTTGAGTAATGGCAAAGGAAAATTCTAGGATGTTCTTCTTGTAGATGGGCTGAAACATAATTTGCTCAGTGTAAGTCAAATGTTTGACAGAGGATGTGAGGCAGTGTTCACTTCCAAAGATTGTAAGATAAAGTTTGTAAACTCGAGACAAGTGGTGGCTAAAGGAATAAGAATAGATAATAATGTATATGCGCTAAAAGAAGATAGAGAAGAGTGTCATCTAAGAAAACATAATGAAAGTTGGTTATGGCATAGGAGACTTGGACATCTAAACTTTGACCACTTAATCAATCTCAAAAATCTTGAGGCAGTAAAAGATCTTCCAAGAATATCAAAGCCACAAGATTTTGTGTGTAAACCCTGCCAAGTAGGAAAGCTAACCAGGACATAGTTTAAATCCAAGAGCTCTACTTCAACAGAGAAACCACTCCAATTAGTTTATATGGAGTTGTGGATACCATCAAGACAGGAAGGCATAGGGAAGGAAAATTACTTCATGTTGATCATTGATGATTACTCCAAGCTCACTTGGGTTTCTTTTCTCAAATAAAAAGCTGAAGCATTTGAGAAATTTAAAATATTTAAGGCTTTAACTGAGAATCAAACAAGAAACAGGTGAATGGCATTAAGATCAGACAGAGGAGGAGAATTTATGTCAAGTGATTTCAAGGAATTTTTTGATAAACATGAGGTCAAGAGAGAATACACAATCCCAGGAACTCCACAGCAAAATGGAATAGTTGAGAAGCAAAACAAAACAGTTCAGCAAATAGCTAGGTCAATGATGAATGAGAATAACATTGGTCAAACCTACCAGGTAGAAGTTATACACACAAAATTCCATATTCTTAACAAATCCCACATCAGACCACACAGTGAAAAGATGCCTTATGAACTGTGGTATGGAAGACTTGCTTCAATCAAACACTTCAAAGTCTTTGGGAGTAAGTGCTACATAAAGAATAATAATGAAAACCTTGGCAAATATGATGACAGGGATGATGAAGGTATCTTCTTAGGCTATGATACAAATAGTAAAGGATACAGATGCTATAATAAGAGGCTGCATAAATTGGTTGATTGTATTGACATAAAAGTTGATGAAGAAATCCTTGTACGAGATGTAAGAAGTGTTAAATCAACAATGGAGGATATAGTTGAAATTGAAGATGAACAGGTCCAAGAATCAGAAAGAGAAGACTCTGAATCAAATGAAGATACAAATACTCAGGCAGACTCAAATCAGTAGACAGCATCAAATCCTTCCTCCAAAATTACTCAAAATAATCATCCTGCAAGTCAGATAATTGGTGAAAAAGACAAAGGTGTACAAACTAGGAGAAGGATAATCAAAGACATTGAGCAATCACATATAGCCCTCATATCCATGGTGGAACCCGGGAACTTTAACGAAGCCAGTAAAGATGTAAATTGGTTAAAATCGATGAATGAGGAACTGTATCAAATTGAGAAGAACAATACTTGGGAGCTTGTTCCTAGACCTCCAGATAAGAATGTAATTGGCTCCAAATGGGTGTTTAAGAATAAAATGAATGAGAAAGGAAATTGTTAAGCCCTAATATTGGTTCATTACCCATTAATTGGGGAATATTATAGTAGTAATGTTATTTTATTTATGTTGGCTTTAGGCCATTAGTTGTAATTATACCTCCTAGTCTCCTATATATACCAGGGAGACATTTTCATTTCGAATCATCTTATACTTGAACATTTAAGTGGGGTAAAAGGAGGTTTCCCCCTCGAAGAGGCTTATTATCTGAAATTATCTCTTTTTCAAGGCTTTAAGTACTTTTTCTGAGTTTTTTCTATGCTATATTGATATTTGGTTCTTAACATATGGTATCAGACCTCAAGGTCTTGGGGTTTCGCTACTACATATGATACACCTTGGAATTTTTGCTATAACTATTTTTCTACAATGTTTCAAAAGTAATGGCTTGGAGGATATTTAGTAGATGGATCAAGGTACGTTGGGTTCAAAATTCAGATCATGAGGCCTTATACTTTCGGAGATACATCCTGTACAAGATAGGGTTCTGGAATCATCCTAAAGTAAGTCATTGTGGAATTTTCACTATAAAAACTTTTCTATAACATTTCAGACCTTGAAACTAGGAGGATATTTATAGAAATTAGTAAGGTATATGTGGTAAAAAGTTCATCTTCTGAGTCATATTAAATTTGTAGATACACCCTGTGTAAGATAGGGGATCTGAGTAGTCTTATTGACTAGTCTCAAGAACGTGTTCCGAGTAAAAAAATCACAACTTCTTCCTAGAGTATCCAAATTGAGTGGGACTGGTTTCATTGGATCGTGGATAGTTTGTAGTATTTCTAGTGCAAGTTTCAAAATTTTATATCAATTATTGTATGTGGGGAACGTTATACAAGTGATATCTCCTGGAAAGGAAAAAAATCAGAAAGTTGTGGGGAATTTACCGTAAATTCCACTTGGAACATCCAATTTTGATCAGACCTGTGGCATTGCAAAGAAGAAATATAAAACAACTACATAAAATAAAGTTTCATACCCAAAAGGGCTGAAACTTAGGAGATATAACAGAAGAAATATTGTCTAGCAGAACCGCCTCAAAATCAAGGTTCAAAAGTGATACTTGGCCAACATGCCACCAAAAAAGGGAACTTCTACACCAA